>JARGYV010105460.1:0-16169 GCA_029532675.1 Ornithodoros moubata | reverse complement strand
TAATTTCTTCTCACTCTCTCTTTTTTTTTTTTTTTCTTTCAAAGTGATCCAAGACACGCATGTTTGCGCAATCATCTTTCTCTGTTTTTGTTAATTTGTATAATTGTATATTGTCATGTATTTCTTACATAGAGATAGATATATGTGGACTTATTTGTTACAATAATACATTTCATTTTACACTGCTTACCTACTTTCTCCGAATGTACGAAATAGCGTGTATCCGTACAAAAGCTCACAGCTTCGCGCCCACCGCTTTCTTTTACACTTATGAACATGTCGTATTTTTCAAAGTAAATAAAATTCGTAGCATTCGTAGCGTTGTTTTTATTTTTGTGATCATAAATCCTGAGAAGCAGATGCAACGGGATGTAGTCAAGAAGTACCGACAAAGTGCTGGAAGGCTCAGAGGATTTTGGTTAAGATAGAGATTTGATCGAATGCCGTTTGGTCGAATTTTTCTATTTCAATGAAAATTGTCGAGTGATTTCTGATATCGCCAAAGAACATCAAATGGACATGCAGGAAATACTATTCTTTACGATAATGAGCAGGCCGGCAACTCAGCAAACAATAGGCGAGTTGGTTATTTTTTTATGTCATGCCTGCATCTGTATTTTAAGTAAAAATGTACGTAATAAATAAAGCAGTTTCAAAAGAAAATGGCGTGCGAAGGCTTTTGTTCGCCTCTGGGTCGCTCTGGGTATATGCATAGGGATTTGCCTTCGGGTATCTACGATACAGAACGTGTAATGGGGTCTGCCTTCATAACTAGCTTCCCTACCTGTTTACAATGCACACATTTATAATTGCGTTCAATTCAGGAATCAAGGACAATACAGAATTGCTCCTCCAGACTTGTAGCAGTTACTCTTTAAGACACCCTGACCGTATCGTCAGAATATACTGGTTGTTACTGTTTATCATTCCTAAGCTGCAACAGCTGTAGGCGCTGTGCGTATAGTACAAAGGCAGCGTTTCACCCTCATAAACTACATTTTCGCCAAAGCCATAAAACACACTGTGGATGTTCCTCTATAGCTCACAGAACTTTCCCATACATCTTCAATGTTTTGACGCTATATATCAGCTTCTTCAGCTGCTATATTTCTTTTGAAATCGCGCCAAGCACCGTGACATCACTGTCAACGTCGTCAAGCCGGGCATTCACGCTGTAATGACATGTCGCTGCACGTCGGAGAACAAAAAACAGATACACTCACTACTGGTGCAAGAACTTTGATCATGCGATACATGAAAACTCTGTGTATGCCGGCACACAGCAATGCAGAAAATCACTTCATTATTTCAGGTGAACAGCCATCCGTTTCACTGCGCAACACTGTTGCAAGATAACACTGGGGCTGTGTCTTCTCTCTCACCCTTCTCATCCTTCCGCACTGCAAACCGTGTTACTGGTACCAAACAGCTCAAGCACGTATTAGCACCCCCGCTCTGTACGCTTAGTTCGTGTTAATGTCATATGCATGTCAGCCAGAATTCGAGAAACTGCTCGGCGGCACTACAATCGTTCAATATTTCACTCGCGCAATACTGAGACACGCACGCCTACCTGAGTTAACACTCTACGTACTACCGAAAGCTTACATCAGAGACTCGACGTACGTTTCACATAAACAGGAAAAGCGACATATGATTACATTCAGTAATGATGTCTTGTAGTGTAGGCAGGACCCAATGTTTTTTGTTTCTTTTTTCCTTTCTTTCTTAGGGAAAGAAGGTGCGGAATTAGACTGTGCCACTTTCTCTTCGAGCCAGAAGTGTTTCCAATCACTTTTCTCTTGGGAGCCATTATCTTCATCTGATTGACACACAACTGCAGCCTTAAGCAGCACATGAACCAAACACAATCCCGAGTTTCTAGACTCGCTGGGACTCGAACCTTTATCAGCTGCCTGTAGATAATGGTTATACATGCACTGTACGAACGTCCAGACCTTATTACTGGTTAAGCTCGAGTATACTGCATCAGCCGATTTTACGTTTTACAGCCGATATCGCTCTATCGCGGTATTACGCAACGTAAACAATGCGACTAACTCCTATAGCTCTAACGAAGCTCCGCGCCCTGTACATCTGCCCAGATGAATCATTTGAGAGTTTCGCAGTGGCCTGTCTTTTTAAAAGTAGTCTTTGTTTTGGTTAGTGTTATTTGCTTACACAGGTCGTCAACGTTATTTTCTACTTTTTATCCGGTGAGAAAACCTCACACTGCAACAAACCGCTTGGTGCACCGGTTTCACGCTGCAAACCGGTTTTACCCAGTGAAGCCGTAAATGATTCGAATGCTTTTTGTTGTCTCCTTTTTCTCCCTGCTTATGCCATCTGATTCGAAAGTGAACCTTATCGTTTAAGCATGGCCGAAGTTGGTACATTTAACAATGCAATGGTGTGTTGTTGAGTCCTGTCCACCTTGTCTTTTCTCAATCTCTGCTCATACTGTTGGTCAAAGATGACACGCAACACAAATATGTGTAATGTGCCAGTTATGCGTTTTACATTCATTGCGTGTGATATCGGTGGAATCCCGTAATTGCCAAAGGCTATTTTTTCGTCTTCCTAATCACGGAGAACATGCCAGCAGTGTCAAATATGCAGGCGCCCCCAGCAAGCCGACGCGACTACGCTCAGCTCACGACATTCCAGGCACCACATTTCATTACGGTAATTAGCTGTTTACTCAACAACTAAAAGAAACTTTTAAAAAGCTGCGTTTTGAGCGAAACAAGTCGATGACAGCGTGAGACGTCCCAAAAATTAAGCTATGGCATTCAACGCGAAAAAATAAATAAATAAAAGGAAGGTAATTATAAGGGCCCCGGCACATTTCCGGTCACCACGATGTAACAGGGCGGTGCTTCCTGAGAGGACCACCCCTCATGTCGGCTGACCGGCCGCCCGCACGCTTCCTGCCCGTTACTAGGGTAACGTCACTCTTTCGGCCACAACAAAATCCAGGGTCTACTATAAACGCGTGTGTTGCACCACCGCAAAACGGCTGTATGGGGACGCAGGGAGAGGGATTCAAAATGGCGTTTCCGCTCTAACTGTCCAGCACTCAAAATGACCGACCCAGAAAACGGCGACATTGACAGGAAATGCCAGTTAGAGCGCGATTATTATATTTCATTTATCTTCTTTTATTTTTTTATTTTTTTCTCTAATGATCAGTATCGGTTGCCCTATCTTATTGGCTCTGGAGTAGTCGCACTATAATTATCACTTTCAATATTCATGACCTGTCTGAAGACCAACGATTGCGAAATCGTGTTGAACTGCCGCGCAAGGAACCGGCCCTCGTATACAGCCCTCGCGAATCATATCTAAATAGCACAGAGCGACATTGCAAAATACTTCGAAGCACCTGACTGCACCGAATACACCAACAAACACGCCCTGTACACTGAGATACTAAGATACTAAGCACCGGCATGCAACCTTTAGAGGCAGTGTGGAAGTGGCGAAAGCGAAGGACAGTGGACCTGTCTCCGTTTAGTCCTGTTGCGTGCCCCAGAATGGTCCACTTATTTATTTACGCATTTTTACTTGCTTCACCATTATTGTCATTTGATTGTCTATGTGAATATTGACAAACTAACTCATCAGCATACTAGCAACGTGCAAGCTCACCTTGTGCGATTCTCTAATGCACGAAGTGCAGAATGACCCACTGGAGTCCCGCATTCTAGAAGCCGGGCTCATGCACAAGTCTTGCACAGAATGTCTTACCGACGTTCCTGTAGAAAATAGCGCGTCCATAATTGCGAGTCATTTTCTCGGTCCAGTGTTGGAAACAGCCCCTAAGGGCAGAATCCATTTAATTAGGGCGTCCCCAACTGGATAACGCTTTGCGCGCATCCAGTAAGCCCATTGGGTTACAAATGGCTTCGAAAGTGCTTTGAACATACAAGCCTCAAATTACTCCGCCCTTGGAACCCCATCTGTTGCTTTGGGCTGAGCGCGGAGTTGCTGGCTTCCCTGGGCTACTGGTTTCCTTTTGTGCTACGACTGTTTAAGTGAGTGCCGTAAAGTACACAGTGTTTTTCCTTCTTTCTAGAGCGCAGCTATCGCCATACAGTACATGGTTTATCATACCCTACATCATTTCTACAGCCGACGCTAAATGACAAGTGTGTTTCAGGTAAGTCTTCACGGTAGATAATCGAAATTACAGATACACCTTTATTTGGCCTTTGTTAAGTGCGATTGTGGCCTGTTGCGTACAGATGGCAGGCAGGCTGCGGCAAATAAAACTTCCGATGTTATGTGAGGGAAGCAAGGAGCAACTCGACTGGGCGTCGTTTTCGCATGTGTGTTGGAGCCGGGCTACAAATGAGCTAATAATGACTTACAACAATGCAACGCAGTAAAAATTGATGTGTAAATAAAAGAAACTAAATTATATTACTATTTCCTGAACCAAAGGTGTATCTTGGTTCTCATGCTTCTAGCAATACCACGAGGAACCATTTCGTAAAATCATGTGGTAACTAAACCTTTTCACTCATAATCATGATGTATTGTTTTTGTATATGTTTTGGAAAACACTGTAGTTAGAATAATCTTGCATAGCTGACTGGAGCTGACTATCGAAATAAACACAGATACAAGGTCATGCAGCACCGGAACGAAACAGCTTTTTTGCGCATTCCTTCACTTTCGCTGTTTCTTACTGCTCGAGGACTAAGTTGTCGTCTTCGTTCACTATACTTGTATAGGCAGACTCAGCTGTATTTTGTTCTTACTTGCTATGAGAGAACTGGTATCGTGTGTTCACGCTGCTCCTGAGACGGGTATTTTAATGAAACTGTAGAGACTTAGAAGGACCTACAGATAAGTAAATACGTAGTCGCAGTTACATATCCTTTTTTTACAAAAGGAAAGCAGTTACCTGTCCTGAAATCAGAAGACAGCATACTCTTCACAGATCGCCACTGGAGCGCCCCTATGTTGTTCCGTCGTAGGCATCCGCGAGCAGCAAGGCCCAGTGTTTTACTGACAGTGGCGGGTGATGCCACTGTATTTAGCGGGATGGGTGCGAACTTACTGGTTTCATATCGCAGTGTTGCCCATAATTTTTAACTTTGATATTCGAATGAACTAGAAAAGAACTGGCATAAAACGAGTGACGTTAGATTCCTTAAAGCTTAAACTATAGGGTGAACATGTTATGTGCACCTCTTTTCACAGCTATTTACAGTACTTTAAACTTCTCAGGGTAAATAATGTTTAAGATAAACACTGCATACAAGGTTTTGCAGTTAAAGATTTAGTATTGCCTGGAGATAAACGCAAGGCAGTTGGTGGACGGCTCCATTAAAGGAAAACCTGAGTTTGAGCGGAACACATTGAAAAACGAATGACGAGACTTCGTGTCCCATGCAGGATACTGAATTCCTTCTTGTGTGTTCTTTCTTCTTTTTTTTTTCTCTCATCCGTTTTCAGTAATAATAAAATTGTTTCATCGTTCACTGAACCAGTGGTCGCTGTTTGTGCAAACGTCCATCTTTTTACCATCTTTTGCCATCATTTTTTTTTTTTTTTTGATGGCTCTGCGCTCGTTTACGGATCTGAAACAGCTGAATACATGAAGAAATAATACTCGAGCGTGCAAAAGACTTTCACAAGAAATATTTCCACATAAGGTTTTTACGGCATTTAGGTTAGCATGTTTCTTTCTGACAACCAACCTGTTAGACGGTAAATACATAACGTTTTGTCACTTCCACTTCAAAATGTGTCAAATACACGTGCTGCCAGTAATAGGTTTTAAGGGTGTGATCCGCAAGCACTCTTCCAGTAACACCGTTTTAGACTCCCTTTAAATGTGGTGCGAGTGTTAGAAAGTTGTAAGGTATGAAACTCCCTATATATACGGTGTTTCTGTTCCATTATTTTATTATCACTGTTATTCTTATTGTTATAATAAGCAGTTATAGAACGCCGCAGAAAGAATCCGCTTCGCTAGTGTTCAGCTGAGTTGAATAAATGTCGCGAATTTTGCAAACTGCCTTGTGACTGTTTTGCTGCACGGGTTGGTTACAGTGGCTTCAAAGTATATGCCACAACTTGTACTTCCTTGGTATAGGAGATGCCCAATTTTATATCACAGCGTATAGTACACCGATCGAACGAAAACAGCAACCTTTCTAGCAATGTTGCAAAGCGTACTAAAGGTTTTACAATGATAATGCTTCAAAATATCCTTCCTTCTCCTCGGGTGGATGAAAGATGAGGTTTTCTTGTTCCACACTTGCAGCAATTCGCTGTATATCACGTACCGGTCCATTGCTATTCTGCTGATTTGTTCCTACTCTTGTTTTGTGAACACTCCTAATCTGTGATAAGATGCACACTGATATTCATAATGTTCATGTCCGCGTCAGGTAGATGCTGGTAACAATCCCTTGACGCAGAATCGGTTATCTAAATTCAATCACAGTATGGACAAGACTGAGTTTGGACGAATGACACGACACAGTTCCTCACACTCGGCGCAGTTATCGCGTCTCAGCTGTGCATCCCATACCAGACTGGTGTGTACATACCGCACTCGTGACCCCGTACTCATGGTGCCATTCAACATGAGCATGA
The DNA here is from genome assembly GCA_029532675.1 of Ornithodoros moubata. Classification (NCBI taxonomy): domain Eukaryota; kingdom Metazoa; phylum Arthropoda; class Arachnida; order Ixodida; family Argasidae; genus Ornithodoros; species Ornithodoros moubata. The sequence continues at coordinate 9,554 of JARGYV010105460.1, read as the reverse complement.
ACGGGAAGACAAAACGATATCATATGCCAGAGCGGTATTTTGATTTAACCTTTATGCGATTAAGTTTATACATTAGAGTTACATATGGCACAACCCCTATCCCTCCTCTTGATGAAGAGTGAATTTTTTCTTTTGTTTCGTGTACGCAGTGTTCCTCTAGCTCCCATTCTCAGGTTCTATGTTTATCTATAATACTTATTTATCCCGCATTGACTGAAGGACGGAACGCATGAAGCCATCACAGCCTCTAGAAGCTGCTCATGTCTGCCTGGAACACTTTCAGGGTTTATTTACCAAATCGTATAGTATACTTCGCACTGAGTCTTTACATGTGGTCTATAATTTTTGCGTCTAGCATCCATCAATTCAAATTAATGTCTGATTTGGTGATGAGCCCAACTGTCTGAATTTAATGGGAATTCCTGAAGGTCGCAGAGCTTGCAAGACTTGCAGTCCACTTTATTTCGTCGTTCGATGTATTCATCTTTTACAAGAATATACCAGTGGGCTTGAGCAGCCTTAATATACATTCAAACATTCGATTTCTCTTGACATTCCTGTTATCTTGATTTCGTAACACACTGGAGTAATATGATGATAAAAGCGCCAACCCAGAAGCACACCCAGTTGTTTGTATGCGGAAAGGTCGTTGCCAGTACAAATGTCCCTCGTATACCGCTATAGGACGAAAAAGAAGTTATCCTCGCGTGTTCTACGCATGGTGACCGCCCGAAACGTAACTGAACCCATCTACAACCTTGTTCAAATGTCGGGCCTAAACGATCCATCAGACTAAGTTGGACACGATGAATATCGCCAAAACATTTCCGTGCGTTGCCATCGAGCGACAGGATATCGATTGAAGTGCCGGTAATCATATGGGATCTTAATGCTTGCTATACGACGACGCCATGCAACCCTGTATATACACGCAGAGTCAGACTAGCGCTTCACAGTATAAAAGCGCTCTTACGCTGGTGGAGAACACCGAGTGACTCTTCCATGGGTTATCGATGACTGTCCTGCATCATTCGTTAGTTATAACAAAACGGTGTTTTAAAGATGAATGCGTCAGACGTAAAGAAAAAAAAAAAAGAAGAAGAACAGCCGTGTTAACAATACAACTTCATTAGTCGTGGGAAGAAGCAGCAAATGCCTCTAATTTGCTGTAATCTGGACGCGTCACGTCAAACCAACTCTGAGGGCGAAGCGAGGCTTTAACCAATAAATTTGCTATTAAAAAAGAAGAAAACATTATCGAGACTATGTAAGTGCTGTAGTGGGCTAGACCTCGCCTTTCTATAGCCTTAACAACAAATCAGTGTATTCATTTACGACTCCTGAGGTACTACTGGAGACTAATGCACATGAAAACCTTGCTATTCATCTATCATAGTATGAGGGGGGTAGTGGGGGAGTCTCACTGGCAACACTATAGGTACAGTGCGCCTGCGAATTGCGGCAGGCTGCACCACTGCTAGTTACCCATCATAACATCATATGCCGTGTATACTGTGACAGAGTCATATTCGGAATAGCGAAAGCAGCGGATTTACTGGGTCCAGCCGTGTAAATGGCATTTTAAAGATTTATTATTTCCGTTTCTGCCTGCCGTGTCGCCTCTAGCGAGAGCTGCTTTGAAGCAACATGCAGCCGAAGCACAGCCATTCTTCTGGTGAGCACTTGACGTACAGAACTCCCGTGAAACGGAAGGAACATCGAAAATACCACAGTTCGATATTTGTTTTATTATTCGTGCACTGTTTGGTACTATACACGCGCCATTTTCATCGTCTTAGGCTCAAAGTTTACAAGGATTAGCCGGACGGGTCGCGGTACATAATACGTACAATACACTGCACATATAGGTAGGTCAGCCGTATATTTTGCTCGGGTGTTTTCGTAACAATATTTTTTTCCGAATAGCACTTACCTCAACGAAGTGAACGTCGAGTTCTTGCAGCCAAGAGCAGAGATGCTCCGTATCCCTCCTGATTCAATTGTGCAACTGGCCTTTCGTTGCCCCTCTTCAGCACGGCGGTTGATTGACCTGATAAGGTCCAGATTTCGAAGTACCTACAAAGCGCAGGCAGCTGTAAGCATCACGTCATAAAATGCCATTTATAATCCCAGACGTTTTTATCTCATCTCCTTTCCGTTCTGGAGGACAGGTTGATTGACAGCATCCGCCATTCGTGGGGAAAAACTGGCTGCATCATTTCTCCTCTAATTTCTGTGTGTTTCAGGTGCTCTTTCGCACGTGTTGAGCAAAGCTTTCTTTTTGTGCACAGAGCAATAGAAAGTGGAGGAATTCTTCTTCTTCTTCGTCCTACACCGCTCTGGAATTGATTTTATTATTTTTTTATTATTGCCATTATTATTATCCGTTATACCAATGCGACTCGAATGACTTCCGGCGTGAAGGTGTTTGTGGTTTCTATGTGTATGCTGTGCTAGCGGTACGGGGTCTCCAATAATAAATCGCGGCTTTACATGGAAAAGACGACTGTGATCATGAGCGATGCCGCAGTGGTTGCTCTGTGGATTAATGTTGTTCACCTAAAGATTCCCTAACATGCGCCGAAATCTCGACAGATGGCGAATGTATATTTCCACGTTGGATGGACTTGGGATACGCACCGGCTCTTACAGTTTCTCCTTCATTGTTTTCGGTCATACTTACATTTACATAGACAAAAAATCGTAGCACAGCGACAGCTGTAAAAAATTGGCGACAGGCCAGTATGTGGTAACGATTTAATCACCATGAATAGACTCAAAACAATGGAAGAAACGAACGAGCAATGCACGCGCATAAGCCGTAGCAGACGTATTCTCTCTTAACATTCCTGACGGCGACGAATTCGAGAGCAGATGCAATGGTGAATAAAGGAAATCGTGAGGCGAGTTCGAAGTCATCCTGGATGTCTGCAACTGATGACGACATTCAGTCTCACAAGTGACGTTGAAGAATTCATGAGATAGTCAAGGAATGAAATACACACCAGAAAGGAACCACGCTGATAAGATCAGAAAAGATTACTCCTGTCACTCTGGTTTCAGTTCAAGTAAGGTTCGTTGCACGTAGAGCCATGTCTTCCTACTGTCACTTATACTCGGAGTGTCACACTGAAACTGACAGCAATGTTCCAACTGGCGAATCCTTGACTTCTCAAAGAATCTCCAGACCTGCCTGGCGACGGTTGGAGAGCCTTGAATGTGCACATGATGGCACTAACTTAGCACCATACCATAAGCTTGTTGTGTTGAATCTTGAGGTGAGTTTGTAGTTTGTGCGTGGACGAAGGTGATTCCTCCCATAAAACACGAGTGAAGGACGAAGAATTACGCCAACTGCCAGTCGTTTTTGAGCCTCCTTGTTCGGGAGATTCTCCTCAACGAGATGCTAATAATCTGGTTGCGCGGGATTGGGAGGTACTTCAGATCGATGTCAAAGTCTTTCGTCGTAGTCTGGTGTGAAGCTGGGCTTATATTCTCTGATGGCGTTTCCTTTTTCTTACTGATGTTCATTCTGGTTGTGCCCCTTCCTGGCATGTCCACAGACAAGATGAACATTGTTCGCTGTGCGATAGTGATGCCAAAACATGAGCATGACTTTCACATTCATCTCGTGAGCACGCCTGTGGATCCCGCCTCCATGATGTCTCCTTCCGCATCATAACTTAACCTAACAGTTCAGTAGACGCTTTACCCTAACAGTTGTCTTCTTGCCTCTTGTTACAACAGCTTTCTTCAGTATCGTGGCTGTGTTGTTATACTGGAATGATTCTGTTGTTTGTTCATTTCTGGCCTCCTTCTCCATCACGCTACATGAGTGTCAGCATATCTTCTGCAATGAGAGGAGTCATTACAGAAAGATGTGTGTAATGTAAGATGGATATCATAAACCTACCCTACCTTGAACTGATAAGGAGCAGGGAAGAAGAGAGTTAAGCACATAATTGTACTCGACTTCTTGAAATCGTTGAAGTACACGTCGTGAATACATAAAGCGTCATGTATGTCATTGCACTGTACAAATGTTAGAGTAAAAGTAACAAAGAAAAACTAATCCCTTCACTGAATACAATTGGGTAGAATCATGACAGGTGTAGGAAACATACCCTCGATTATAAGGAGCAACAGAATTTAAGGCGATACGATGACACTGTGGTTCCTCGCTGTCACTGACATCAATTACCTTGCCTTCTACTTGAACGTATAACAGGCCAGTTTTGGAAGGTACAAATGGCAACATATTGCTGCTCCACAATATGTCTGTTACCATGCGGTTACACACTGCCTCGTACGGGAATATTTCTGGCGATACACTTCCTCTACGACTGAAAGGTCGTCCTTGTCGAAAATTACACGGGCAGGAGTACAAGTGAAGTGCTGAGGGTTCAGTGATTAACGATCGGTAATGGAGACTCGCCGTTCAACTTTTAAGACGGCTCTTCCTAATTACAGTGTTTGGAAGCACGCAAGTACAGAGTCGATATGTGGCTACCGCGTGGGGCTACAATGAAGAAATTATTTATTGCGCGATCGCAAGTAATTTCTCGGTTGGGAACTTGGATGTCTACGGAGAAACGATTGCGTGAACAACACCGACAGAAATTACTACGTTAAGTACTTTGCTGCGCACATTATAGAAATATTCAGTCATGAGTACAAGTTGAGCTCCTTGTATAGTTAAAGTACTTGCTAAATTACTTTATGTGTAAATCAACTATCAAAGAAGAAGTAGCTGAAAGTGCAGTGAGAAACACCTCTTTAGCAAGAACTGCTTTAGTGGTTGCATATAGTATAGTCTCTTGACTTTCCTGAAGCCATCTTTAGACGTATTGGACCTCTTTCTCTCAAATTTCTCATGATTCCATAAACGGTTGACGTCGACGCAATCTCAGCAGAAACCATCTTCATGCACGTGGGCCGTTGATGATGCAGAACAGCGATGATTGCACGCATTTCATTGGACACAACCACTATTAAAAGACGACGAAGGAGATTCACAGAGTCGCCAGAGAGGAGAAGGCAGAAGAACGAGAAGAAGAAGTCGTCCCTTTTCAAAGCAACCGAAGCGCTCCCATACCATTCAGGTCAACTGATAATCTGGTGATAATTGTGATAATTTGTGTGTTTATGTCGCGAGACAACTGCGATCATGAGCGACGCCACAGGGTAGGACTGCGGATAATTTAGACCACCTGGGGATCTTTTGACGTGCGCCGGAAATCTCCGACACACGGTGCCAGTAACAATGTTTACCTCTGGTATCTGGTAATCTGGTATCTGATAATCTGGTAGTAATCGAATTGTTATGATTATCTTACATTATGAGGCTATCAAAAGGTCACTGCAGCGATGTTAGCATATAACTTCGTGGCAGGTCTGGAATGTGGAAGGAATCGGGTCCTCGTTCGTAAATTAATATTTCTACGCAAATGAATTACAACTGGTAAGCCATACCCAGTCACTCCTCACAACTGATTTTTAAATTGGCGCCAGTCACCAGCATAGCATCTAATGCAATGGGGGTCAAATAAAAAAAATAAAAAAGATATTTATATCAGTTTTTACCAGGGATGTATATGCAAGATACCACGCTACTCGAAAATATATTTTTGTTAGAGTAACTTAAGTAGAGTCAAGTTAGGAACAAATCTGCAAGTATAGCATCTAACACATTCTCAAGCGTGACACTGTAATCAACGCTTTCACGGTAGAAACGCGTAGCAGGATTAGCGGAAAAAGCCCAGCGGTGGATTACTTTGATACGACCAATTGCATGCATCCGATGGGGTGGCCATAGCCCATCATGGACGGTACCCGTACCCTATCTGCTTTCCCGTTACATGCAACGCTCGGTCTCGAAAATCCTTAAACGTATAGCCCCACGTTCCAAACTTCAAGGTGTAACCAACAGTCCGCCCCCCTCTGCCTTTCCGCTCCACATATTTCGTTACCTGTCCCGGCTGCAAAAAAAGAAAAGGAACTGCAGCTTGTGTGGCTAAACTATCCACAAATGACATGATGATGATCTACATTATCACAAGGGCTCCCTAAGATGAAGCCGACTGAGCAGCCATTGAGGCACGCCGTCCTACATAAACATACTGCCCAGTAGAGGTCGCCTTCTTCTTGTCCTAGTCTACCCCAATGACGAGTATCTTGGTGCAGCGCAATGTCAACTATTCTACGTGATCGACCTAAAGCTGTCACCACGGCCGCTGGTTACAATCATTCACCATATGCGGTTTCACGTCGCACTTGTTGTTGTCACGTATTTTTAGTCGTTGATTCTTGAGTTCTACTTTTCAGAGATCTTCGAACGCTACAAGAAGGGGACCGGCAGTCCAATAGCCCGAGCTCCTTCCTAGATATAATATCCTAATCTCCCAAGGGGGCGCTTGATGCAAGTCGGAATCGACGGGTCACTGTCCTAGTGGATAACTGATATGGCCCAGTGGAATAGTATCAACATAAAGCTCCGTGAGACCCACCCGAGCGAAAACAGAAGGACGTTAATGGTGAAGAAATACGCTCCAAGCCATCATCTGCGACTGCCCTCTGGGTAATCGCAGTATGCACTGCGTTGACAACCTTCCCGCGTTTTGACGATCTTGTTCTACACAGTGGAACAAGCTCGCAGAACAAGGCTAAGCAAGGGAGCGCGGCCACACCCATTAGCCAATCAGCGGAGCTGTAGCCCTCGTTCTCGTACATTTTGCATCCTTTCCGACATTCTCCAGTTTCATTATCCAAACGTCCATTCGCTTCATTTGGTCACGCGTTTCTGTGTACTTTCCGTTGTCATAGCGATGATAGAGAAAAGCACGTGGGGGCGACAGTATCGACTTTCATTTGTCTTCTCGTGACGAATGATTCGCTCGGAATGCTGAGATCAAACCAGAATCCTTGAAGATGAATTATTTCCAACAATAACTACACATGAAAAAAATACTGCCGCTCATCGGGGACAAAGGCATCACGAGGAAAGAGATAGTACATGACGAAAAAAAAAAAATCTGTATGTGCATAGGCGTGTGCGCTGTCGCCTACCTCAACGGCACTGATGTAGCATGAATTCTGTCCTGTACCGTGTCATAAGGACAGGAAAAGTTTCGTATATGTACGTGCTTGGGGGCACATGAGAAAATCATGGTGCCTTATGAAAATGTGTCCATGTTATCAATAGCAACGCGTTAGGACAAAAAAAAAAAAAGAAGTATTGAGAGATTTCACAGAAAGTAGCAATACGTAGGTATACTCACACAAATCGACAAGAGTCCCGGCGTTGCACCACTGACATACCGCGTATTTTGGCGGCGTCGTACAGGCATGTGGTACTGCAGATATACTCCAGCAGCTCCTCCACCTCGGCCACCATTTTACACTATAAATCTTAACGCAGCGTTCCAAGAAAGCGAAAAAACAAAAAATGAACAGCGCTGACCTCTTGCTCATCACTGTGGGAAGAGAAATTACAAAACTCTCTACGTGTGTCGAGCAAGGGCATGATATATACGTACGATCTCAATCGCTCTGGGAAGTATTTGGATCGGTCTGAACCAGACCATAGGTTAAAGTACATACACAATAGATGCGTGGTACATACATGCCACGTAATGCGTCATGAGAAGCGAGGTTGGGGCTGGAAGGTGATAGCCGACAAAAGAGGTTCAGGAGATGTGGCAAGTAGTCGGGATGAGGGATAGAATTGTCATTGTTTGTGGGACCAACTTCAGGCCACTGAGTGTAACGATCAGTGATAGTTACTAGGTAGCAATAGCCACTGCAAGGAGGTAGCGGACCGACCAGATCTATGTGGAAATTGGGTAGGGGAAAGGGGATCGAGCATCGGGTAGTGAAAACTGGAAAGTAGGGATCTTGGTGTGGCGGGTTACCTGGGCCTTCTGTGGTGTTATGCAAGCTTTGTTCCAGTTCCATACATCGACATTCATTCCGGGCCAGACAGAACGGTAGCACAACAGACGCTGCGTTGCGCGAATACCGGGATGACTAAAATTTCGTAGATAGTGGAATGCCGTAAAACGAGAAGGGAAGGTACGGACGCGGGATGTCGCCAGTGACATCTATGATGAGAGTGAGTGTCAAGAGGGAGATAACCGGCTTCACACGCAGAGAAGTTTGGGCACTGGACTTCGACATGATGCTCTGGAGTTCTGCGTCTTGAGCTTGAGCAGATGAGAGGGTGGTCAAGTTCAGCACTGGCAGCTGCTAGGGACTGCTGGCCTTCAAACTAACGGTGGAAATTCCGGATGGTGTAATAGATGGCTAGGAGCTCTCTGCCGCAACTTTGGGGTTGGAAGGCGAGCACGCTACCAACCGATCCACCGAGGCCGGACAATACACCATATAGAAAGGCGTTTCAGAGAGAACCTTTTGACTAAACTGTAAAAAGAAGAGTGCGCCATAGAACAATCCGTTTACACCAAAAGATGTAAAACCATTTACTGTACGAACATTTTAAAGCATGTCTCCTCATATTTTTCTTCTTTCACCTTCCTTCCTTCCTTCCTTAAAGCATGTGCAGTTTCGTAAATTTCGGTTATCACTGTCAGCGCAGTGTATGGCTTCAACAAACGAGTGGCAGCAGTTGATGTCCGAGTCTTTCAAAAAAAAAAAAAAAAGGGAAAATAAAATTTTAGTTTGCGTTTCTCCGACAGTGTTAGAACTCCATCTTCTTATGGTCTCGACCATGCTCAAGCGCACCTCTGTGTGCCACCACTAAGCTGCATAGACACAACTCCAAAGCCCCAAAGGGTATGCAGCAAACGCCTTATCACTACGCTATATGGCACAGTTACAATACATTTCCATTTGCCCTGCGCTAAGAACAACAGCCCCATATTTTTAGGGAAAGAAACAAACGGTGAACAACACAGTGGCTAAGGCGCAAGCATGACAAATTGTGGGAGGCAGAATGAAATGGGTGAACATTAGAGCTTGGATGGTAGGTCAACCCGAACAGTGATAGCCGGTTCTGAAGTACTTCACTCCTGAGCTCAGTACGTGTCCCTTTAGTAATGATTCCGAGAACATCTATGCCTGGGGCGTCGCAGTACTGGAACAATATGTTGCTGCAGGGCAATGACAATGAAGCAACGTTGTGCATCGCTTGCCGACGCGCTGCCTAACGGCCGAGGCGTATGAGTTCACTCAACAAGCGAACCATGTCTGTGTACAAAAATCGGACAGATGTAACTACATCCGTGCATTCTGTTCTTGCTTGCTATTATGCTTCCTAAACCACGTCACGCTGTAGCATTGTTATCGTCGTGCACTGACTAAACATGTGCGAATCGGAATTGTACCCCAGATGTACGTACAATCGGAAAGCTGTTACATTAACAACCCTAGCAGCACAATGTACTGAAAGTCGGGTGTAATAGGGGTGGTCGTCAGGTGTCTTATCTGTTTGTCACTGCCTCTGTTAAAGGCCGCCTCACACTACCTGAACAAAGCACGAGGCAACAGCAAAGCGAGAGCAGAACTCGAAACCGGAACTGCTGGCGAACACTGTTGCC
>JARGYV010105457.1:0-12904 GCA_029532675.1 Ornithodoros moubata | reverse complement strand
CTACTCGCAGCAGCGGTTTTTAAACAGTTGGCCCGGGAGGTGATGACGAGCAAATGTATTGACCACACTGCAGTCTTCAGTGATGGCTCTACGACTTCGGACTGCTCATCTGCTGCATTGGTCGTACCATCACAGACAATGACATATGGTGGACAGCTGTCACATCGCACCTCTTCAACATCAGTAGCACTGTACGGGATACCATTACCTTTGCTGAAGGTACCTCACTGCGTTGCACGACCCTGAGTGGCATATGCGGGCTCAAAGGCTACCATAAAACGTCTTGAAGACATGAGTATTAGAAGATCCTTAGCCCCGATCGTCACTGAAATCCTTGAACAACTGCAGCAGTCCATGACAAAGGACATATCCCTCCTTCACAGGGTTCCCCTCAATGTTGCATTCACGCCGCACTTCCGGCACATAACTGGGTGCTGTGCATCCAACTTGTGCACGTATTGCGGCGCCGTGGCTGAGATTCATCATGTTCTTATGGACTGTACCTCATATACCACGGAAAGAGAATGGCATCGAACATGGCTAGACAGGATAAGCAAAAGGCCCTTTACACACGGAGCGCTTTTGGGACCTTACACCGGTACTGCTGAACATCGACAGGCGCTTCGACACTTCATGAAATTCATCACTAACACCGGGCTACTTGGCTCTCTGTAGACAACCGAGACCCACCGAGTTGAAAAGCAGCCCTGATCATACTTAATTTCATCCTCATTTACTCCCTTCGCACACCGCGGTAATGGGGAAGGGTACTGCACCAGGGGTGGTGAATCTCCCCACATCATCATTGTCATTATTTATTGTTGCTGTTGCTGTCAACAAGGAGAAAGGCCCCGTTACGCCCTTCGCAAAAACTACTTACATTGTGCAGCCTCGACGTGCTGAACGATAACACTCCTGAGAATGCGTCACGCGTTCTTTCTATCTGAACTGCAGACATGCGCAGGCTTCAGAACTGGCGGCTCGACAGGAAGTGTATCGAGTAACATGTAGCTGACAGGAAAGGGAAAAGGCGAAATGCAACAGGGTCGCATAACGCATCCTCTTCAAGTCAGTCGTCAAGTTGTGGTTCGTTATCGCGAGTACGGGGGAGCATAAAGCTGGTAAGCTTTTCCACAAGACATCCTCGACGGCAGCTAATGTCTATGCTATTGAGGAAGCATTGCATCGTATAGAATCAGTGGCTACGCCGTGTTTATGGGTAGTATCTCCCGACTCCAAATCCGGCCTACAAGTGCTTCGAAACACAGCAAGCTCGTCCCTGGAATCCATTGTAAATGACGTGATTCTGGCCTTCAACTCGGCAGCACTTAAAATACATAATATAACTCTCCAGTGGGTACGCGTACACAGCGGCATTCGTGAACATGAAGAAGCCGACCAAACAGTCAAAGAAGCTCATCGAAAAAGACGCTAGAAAAACAAATTATTTCACAGCGTCAGATGCAAAAAACCTCCTGCAGTCCACACAAAGCCAAATGGCAACAAGCATGTGGTTAAGTGGCGAGATAAAAGACTCGTTTCTTGCACTTGCACGAATAGACCCCAACTGTTCCAATTGTGCCCCTCGACTCATGCAGTCAGTAATTCACTGGCTTCAGCTGAATGTTCCTCTGGGCGCCACCTTTCTCTTTAAGATTGGAGTCGCTGACTCACCCGATTGTTCTGTGCGCCATACTCTAGAGGATACAGAGCACATCCAGTTATCCTGCAGATGTTCACATCTAGCTGACAGACCTTGAAAGCTAGCCATGGACAGACCAGGCAGCTCCTTTCAATACTTCGAAGGTTCTGGCGAATGGCCGAGTGGGTAACGACACCAAGTGCTTTCAGCCGTACTGAGGTTCCTCAGGTGCCGTGGACAATTATTAAAAGTGCAATGCTGAAATGTGGCAATTAGTGGACAGCAAAAATAACGGTGTACGATTCCCATCACCGGCTGTGTTCCACGAAGTTTTTAGGAAATCGACCCAGGACTTCTCCTTTTTTTTTTTTTTTTTGCGGTACAGACGCCACTCACCTCAGCAAGGCCAACTGTGGCAAGCACTACACTATCACCAGCGAGTGTTTGACCTTTCAGTGAGCAATGCAACCAGCTCGCATCAAGCACAGCTGGCTACGTACTCAAGGATAGGTAGGATTGAAAAACATTTTTACCGGTGCTTGAACTAGTGACCGTGGTTCAACTTGCACATACGTCGTGGGGATATCTTTTCGTGGGGCATTTTCTTTCCATAATAATCATCGTCCTCTGAAGTTCAACAATTTCAAGGAGTAGCAACTATTTACTGCGCCTTGATTGCCCCAAAGGCAAGTTCAAACGTCCTTGCCTCACGACAGTTTTGATATACCGTACAGTTATAACCCGTACAACGGGATACGTATATGCAAATAGCGTGAAGAGCAAGCTCAAAAACATGTCCACAATGCAACTGCGTATCTCTTACCTCATGGGACAAGCTTTTGATGTGGTCCAACCGAGCTAAAACCGACGACAGCTGGCTAGTTGACACACGTATTAAGGAGACGTTGGAGAGTTCCACCTAGGATAACGTCTTAGATATGGCAGCTTGCGGACGTCTCCTATCGCCTTTTTTCTCTTTGTGTTTGATTACGGTTGTTGAACTTGCCACAGTAGACGCTTGGTGGAGATAATAGCTGGCTTAGCAAGCAGCAGATGTGGTTATCGTGACTCTTAACTGCAAAGGATTGAGGCGACGGAAGATCGAACGCAATCTGTTAGGTCTTTGTAAAGCAGATGGCCTCAGGGTCATATATATATATTACACTAATCCATGAGAGGTGAGAGGGAGGTCAGTTACGAATTCACGACTCAGATGTGGATGATTCCACAGAAAATCGAACAACCGAGGAGCCTTGGGTCTCTCGATTTTGTTGCTGAGTCCCCGGCAATCAGAAATTACCTTTTTTTTTTTTTTTTTTTTNCCTTTTTTTTTTTTTTTTTTTCTTGTGATTCTGAACATATAAAAAATCACTGCATGTTTTTTTGTTTATCCAGAAGCTTCCCAATTACGTAAATGTTGCGATTCCTCTTTTAAACATCAGGCACGCATATGCGCATCAGTGTACGCAAAAAAAGGTTAAATGGATAAGCAAGGACGGGCAAATGAAATGGGCAGATCAAATGGATGGGCAAGTTTTAAGTGACACTGTGACACTCACTATAGCCATGTAGGCTAATAAAGCGTTTGCAAGTTACGCAGCTTGACTGTCGTGTGCACTTCACCCGTGACAATATTACGATCTCGCGACGTTACATGTATTCCGATAGTACGATCAATTTTCCACTTTCCGTCACCTGTATGAAAAGCTCGAACCCAACGCTGCCGTTGTAGTCGGATCTTGTATTCGTGAGTATCTTTATAAGCGTAGTGTTACGGTTCAACGTCATCACCAAGGGACACGCAGTTATTAAATACTTCTACATTTACAAGGATTGACCTTATGTTTATGTCACTTTCACACACTCATAATTCCTGTGTCTTCGACTTCCTGCGCACGAAGGCCCGATTGAACTGCGTCTCCACAATGAAGATCCCAGCGGTAGCCAAAGCCAGGATACCGTGGAAGTTGAAGATAAAATCCTGCGTTCCAAAGGAGTCCCGGAAATGTACTGTGGAAGAGAATACGACGAAGACAACCTATAACTATATCCCGCACTTCATAAGTGTACCACAGCACCTCTAACAAAACAAAGGAACACAAAAAGAATACCGATCCACAGGCTGCGGCCTGGGCCGTTTAGGTCCTGGCCGCGGTCACGAGATATGCCTTACAGAACCGAATGGACTTAATGTCCTAGACCCTGTAATGTGCACAGCCAAGGGTGCACACATTCCCTGATTGGCATCGAGGAAGGCACTCGTGTTTGGGATACTTTCTTACGTTATTAAGCACATTGCCTGGCGATAACAAAAGTCTTACTCTCCAGCAGCTGACCCAGAAGTGTGCTGACCCCTGTTGCAAACAGCACCACACCATAGGCCAGACCGGATGACGTCATCCCCAGAGCTTTGACGAGAAGTACAGGGAAAAGCACCGTGCTTTGTCCAAAAGCCCAACCCTGAAGCAGGCTTTGTATCGCAAATGTGTTGAGACTCGTGTGTAGAGGAACGATCAGCATCGACGATCCGAGGATTAACATGTCTATAGCTATGGCATGGCGAACACTCACATGTCCTTCATCCGTGAACCATCCCGAACAGAGGCACGCCGCGAAGTCTCCAATGTGAAACGTAGGTAGCATTTTGTCTTTCAAGCTTGCAGCTGATAGCTGTTTTGCACGAAGGACATCTGCGAGCTTGGTAAGAAATATTATCATCGAGTTTAGCATCACAGAACTGCCTATGCAAATGACGTACAAGGTAGGATTTCGGAGGATGCCGAAATTACTGTTCAACCTGTCCCTCTGACGGTCTTGTAACTGTCGCAAAAGAATATCCTGCGCAAGACGAGAATATCGGCGCGTCACCGGAACGTCGTCTGGGAGGTTGAATACCTCGCCATCGGACGCGGGCACATCACCACTGTTTTCGCCGGGTGATTGTTTTATATCTAGCCGCGAAGTGTGGAACTTATTGTCTTCATCCTGTAGTGCTTCCTGCGACTCCCGGTCACATTGAGGAGACTCCAGTGGAAGGTCTTCTAGTACGTTCAGATCTTCGGCATGTTGGAGTATACAGCATTCCTGAGATTTAGCGCGGTGAAGATTGAGCTTGTCTCGCGTCGCGGAACTTCGTCTCCACCGCATTCCTGATGCCCCTGCGCTAAATGAGACGCTCCTTGTGCCCTTAATGTCTCTAATAGGATACTCTGTATCCTTCTTCAACACCTCCTTCGGCTCGCCCCCTTTCTCACCTTCCCTTTCACCAACTTCGACGTCCACTAACCTTGAATACCCTTCGTCATGGGATTGTCCCAGGGTTCTGAGAGATTCGACGGATGAGCTAACCCATTTCTTTAGAAGGCTCCGGCGCCTCTTGGTCGCTTTGTCTTCGTGGTACCAGCTACCACGTCTTTGGAAAAGCGGATTCGACTCTGTGTTGTCCTGGGCCCTGTGGTCCTCATTACACGGAAAATTATAATCGTATTTCTGGGAGTTTTCTAAGCATCCCACGGGGTGGTCATTATAACTATCTGCATCGTCACTCCAATGTTCTATGACAGCGATGCACTCGATGGTGTTGAGTCTGGCACGACGCTCTTCAACCGCATCAACAGAGCTCACTGACAAGTTTTTCACAGAAGTCCTGACGAAATCATCGTCGTCAACAGAGGACACCGTTTCTTCCATGACCACTTTGTTCTCAAAGTCCATTCTCGTCGCCGGGAGGGAAATACGTTCTTCTTCGGGCTCTTGCGAAGCGTCAAACGAAAATCGGCTGATAATAAAAGCAGCTATTACTGCGTTCATCGATACACCTCCTGTGATAAGGAGGCTTCCCTTGATGCCAAACTCACTTGTGAGGCTATGGAGGATAGGGGCTCCTAAGTAGGCTGCTAAGGCATCGCCACTCAAACTTAGCCCGTTGCCGATGGAACGATACTGCCGGAAACAGGCATTCACAATGAACATACAGGCTGTTCTCGTAGCACCGATGACAACACCTGCAACAATCATATGAAAAAAGCGGTCACCGGACATGGAAGTTACCATGATACGGTATACTCACCAAGAAGGACACCAATGAGAACAGTCCAGGCAACATAATCGCTGAATGTAGAGCAGGCCATGAGTATTAAAGATGCAGCGGAGGTTGCTGAGAGCACGAGGACTGTGGGGTAGGACTTGGTGAGGAAGCCAGCTGCTGGTGCTGTTAATTATCGTAATAGAAGTATAGAGGAAGATAGAAATAGTACATGGCCATGATGTGAATAGCGTGCTCGCATTTTTGTGGCGCACACTATATAGCATCTGTCATGTCAAATGTCTGGCATCCATGGAAAGGAAGACCACGAGGACATCCTACTTACTGAGCTTTAGAAGTCATTAACATGAAATGTTGGCAAGTTGTAATGAAAGGTTCGTGTCGTCGTGTGGCTTATTTTATGGTATAGAAAATGCATGTAGAGACCTTTTGTTTAGACGCCAAGAGACACGTTTTCACACCTCTTACACTTTGGCCACTCTCTATGTACTATATGGCGTAGGTACTGACGTCATATGGTAGTGGTGCGCTGTAATGCTACTGTCCCTACACGTTGCCCAATCTTCGAAAAGACCACAACAGTCATTGCCACACCAACAAGTGACAGCACTTGCCCTCGCTGAGATTTCAACATGTTACCCAGTGTTGTTGCTGTCAACTTCGTGGCAAACATTTGTACTGTTTGCATGTCTTCCTCCATAACGAAAAGCATGAACTAATAATAATAAAGTACATCAAAGTCTTCCTCGAGAAAGCGCGCCGAAGGTGTAGAAGTCGCGTCGGTTGCCAGTGTGCATCTGTGTCGTTCGATATTTGAAAACAGGAATGCCGCAATTAATTATCCAGAAGTCCCAAGACCTGTGCTTAGATAATCCAGGGATTTCAGCACCTCGAAGTCATTCAGGATCCCGTGCTCCGAACTTTAGTACGGACCCTTCCCGCCAGGCCGTGTGTCTCGCGATACGCAAGCCTGTACTGACAGACCTGACAGGGCTACAGAGTTATTTAGCGCTAAACATACACCATCGAAAACGCTGAATCCATGCTACAGCAGATTAATCGATATACAGTAGTTGTAGCCAACGCCAACTACTCCGGCCATCAGTCTTCGAACACAACTCATCGATTGTTTCCGGAATGCAACTTACCCAAAAGGCATCCCGACAGGTGCGCAAGATACAGGGGCCACTCTCCACTACCACTGTTGATCTGGAGCATCTCCGAAAAGGCCGCAGAGAACGCAGGTTCGCTGTGCAGCACACAGTTGGTCAAAAATAAGATGGTGAATGTACACAAGCAAATTAGCCAACTCTGGCGCGAGTCAGGGGCCACCACCGTCCTTAGTTTAGCCTTGGTGAAGCATGTGGGACGTTGACCTTCTTCAGAAGTCATTACGCAGGACAAGGCGGCACAAGCAAGGATTTGAGATGTTCTTCATCCTGACCATCCTGTGTACAATCAAGAAACTTTCGTCGAAACGTGCGTCAAGAAACGCTTGCTCGTTCTTGTATCTGCGTCGCGCTTCGAAGCTTTTTATGTGGGTACTTAGCGATAACCGTGGATGCATCGCGATTGCTTCTGTTCTGTAGGTTGTTCACTAACGGGGGCGTCTTGAGTATGGCCTTCGTGTGGATTTCGTGATGCGCTTAGCTTTGGGAAATTGTACGGAGTCATGTTGCGCCGCATCATGCTGCCACAGTGTTTGATTTCTCCGTTACGGAATTAATAAAATCTCAATGAAGACCCATTTTTGACCTCACTTTGTTGAGATGAAAATAGATAAAGTTGAATTCAGTAATCTCATTTTGTTGTCCGTGCGTCCCCTCTATAACAAGCGGTGTCATCACTAGAAACTATACCTGGCAAAAGCTCAACAATATAGCTGTGTGTTTTGTATTGCCTTGGACGGGCTTGCTCCTTTCAACCAGGTACAGGTGTACTAATAAATGGGTGTAAGTTACATGTGGAGAAGTTGTCTAAAGGTTAGACCTAAATAGTTTTAACCTTCCTTATTTATGACGTCTGAAGAGATTGTACAACTGTTCGATGGTGTAAGCTGCAAATAACAGGATAAACACTATGCCCAACGCCATATATAGACCCTCATAGCTTCCTTGGACATCGCGGAAGTACCCTGGAAAGATATGAGCACAAAGCTGTGACATAATGTATTAGGCTATCACGAAGCACTAGACTTACCAACTAAGCTAGGACGGCCCAGCGTGACCAGTGCCACGAAAAGCGCTGCGCATCCAAGGCACGCCGACAGATTTTCCAAGCCAAATGCAGTGCTCAACATCGGTGCAAACAGTGCAGAACTGCTACCGGAAAGCCAACCCACCATCAGACTGAGCAATGCTAGAGACGTGTATGACATGCAAGCAGGCGCAAGAGACAACAGCAAGACACCAAGGAAGCAGCAGTTAACCATCATCATTGTCCGTCTTCGCAAAAAAGCTTTCTGAGAGACGTACTCGGAGATCAACTGGCCGAACAGTTGGCCGACGGCGAACACAGAGATCAAGAGCGAGGAACGTACCACCGAAACCCCCTTACTGACACCGACGTCTACGAAAGTCACTATGAATGTCATGTACGTGTAACTGAGTGTAAACCACGTCGCTGTAACCAGGTAGAATAGTGGGCTCTTTAAGAACTCTAAGCGCGACATCCATTCAGATCCCGCCTCGCGGGTTTGCTCGAAGAAGGTGGACCTTGGAAGCGTTAACACTGTCGGTTGGTAGACCGAGTTATTCATTCGGCACTGCTGGAAGATGACAATGTCTTCGTTCGAGTGGGTCCTTCGAAAGTTGACCTGATCATCGGGATCGTCATCTTCGGAATCGACATTACTGATAACGGATTCAGCAGCACAAGAGTCCACGTTCATGTAACAGACCTGGCTCAGCTCCGTCAGCCGCTTCTGTCGTCTACGTTCCAGAATAGCGTGATCAACAGAGGTGTTCTCGACTTGTTGCGTTGCACGTTGACTACTGTGCGCTCTGGAGCGAGTTCTAGAGCTCTTCAGCCTCTTCCTCACCCAGGACGGTGAACGTAGGATGAGTGAACCTACGATAGCATGCATGCTGAGTCCAGATAGGAGTAGAAAGGCCCCACGGAGGCCGTACGTTTGAACCAAGCTTTCAG
Source organism: Ornithodoros moubata (assembly GCA_029532675.1). NCBI lineage: Eukaryota > Metazoa > Arthropoda > Arachnida > Ixodida > Argasidae > Ornithodoros > Ornithodoros moubata. The sequence goes on along the minus strand of JARGYV010105457.1, from coordinate 4,070 downwards.
TGGCTGGAGGAGATGCGATGTATGACGCGGTGATTCCCACGATGGCGAGGATTCGCGCGTAAGGTAGTTTGCGGTCGAAGACCAGGCTTAGCATTACTCGGTTGACTGGATCGAAGAGACCATGGGCGACACCTGGAAGTCAAGTGAAGCGTATTTGAGGACGTGATCTAGATGGCTAAATATTCGTTGTAATTATTAGTATTATCATATTTTTATTTCACACAAGGTGCGGTGGGTATGTATACTGCGGCAGCAATGTCTTATCAAATGACAAGGCAGTTAATGTGTTTATAATGTATGACTCACCGACGAGCGGAAGAAACATCAATATCGACGAATACTGGAAGTTGATAAAGCAGAGGAAGCTGGCCAATGATACGAGAGTTGTTCCGATAAGGGAAATATAACGAAGATTGCTTCGCACCAGAAGAAATCCAGACACAGGACCTGCCAAGGCGGCATGAAAAATGTGATTCAGGTAGCTTCTACGATTTTATACCGTATTATTGCCATACATTACTGGATTTCTAACTGTATGAGCGCACAAGCAGCTGAGGAATACACGCGTGAAATGATAGTGCTTTGAAAACGTACCCATTAGAAGATAAAGCGTGTTGGCTAGACTGAACGGCCAGAAGGCTTGTCCGTGCGACACTTGAAAATGACGCATAACATGCACGAAGAGGACACCAGAGGAACAGAAGAGGACGTTCGACCAGAAGAAAATCCACATCGATGCCAGCCCAATGAACCAGCTCCAGCTCGAGTCCACGGCACAGGTCCCGCACTGAGGCCTGTGTGCTCCCATCGTTGGACTTACTTGAAGGGAGCTATCACATGATTACGTCTGTAAGGGAGCAGTGTATATTAGTTCCATGATTGCGGTTCGACCTTCGTGATAAACGACGACGAACGTCGTGACCCTGGTGACGGATTTATGACGGATTTGTAGAGATTCTGGATGTTTTTTATTGTGTATTTTGTAACTTGCGAGGAACGCAGGCTTTTTCTTAACAGCTTGTCTCACTATCCTTTAAAGTAGACGCATCAGTGACAATATTAACCGAAAATTTACTTTTAGAAAATGAGATTTAAATAAACGAAGTGCTGTCACTGGGTTTTCCATCACTTTAGCCCAGATATTACAATCTTGATCATCAGAATGGATAACCAAGACTTTCTTTGACTTGCTTAAAATGGGCAACCACACATAGAATGATTATGATGATGGTGGTAAGAAGTTACTATGGTCCGCCAGCGGACCACTGCACTATTGGAGAGAAAAACAAACACACACACACAAACACGCACACACACATACACAAAAACTCACATTTCAAGACAATTTCTCGGCTGTCTAGTGGATGACGCAGGCATATACACAGAGGTCGACTGTAGGTCGCACGCCACGGCTCCTTGTTGTGAAGTTCACAAAGCTATCAGATACGGCGCATGCCAACGCGAAGGAGAAACACTACGGTCTGAAGGGGAAGAAGGAAGGGGAAAAGAATCGCGATAAGCCAGTAGTCAGCCTCACGATAAAAATAAACTCCAACGCGCAGTACAGCCAAGTCATGTACGAGAAATCTCTGTGAGACACCCGGAGTACACGTCATGCCTTGACAACTGGACATTGTCCCCGTTACCGCGTTCCCCGGCAGTCGCTGTAAAGATGCGGCGACTATATGCGACACGAGCGTGTCCGCCTAAGACACAGAATTGAGACCAGCTTGAATTTGCAAACTGTGTGCACGCATGTACACTCGAAACTAACTTCTTCACAATCCCAATTCTGACTCAAGACACCGAAAGTACCCATGGCCCCAAACGATTGAAAATTAATTGCCAGTCTATTAATCAATCAGTCAAATAAAAGTTAGTAAAATGCAAGGCGTCTGGGTGAAAGTCGGTGGGGGCCCTTTCTTGGTAGTAATAAGCAGAACGATTATGACGTCATGTTATTTTCATCATTTCTTTTTTTATACCGGCTGTAAGCTGTCATCAGCCTCTATGACACATTTCCCTTTCATTTTTTTTTTTTTTTGTGCTCCGACTATATTATGTATGTTATAGGAACACCAAGAAACAAAACAAAAATAAATATTGCTTTAACATTACAGGCAACTGTGTCAAGAGCAAATACATCGAGACTAATCACCACAGGAGTATACAGAAACACATGGTACCTTCCACCAGCATTAATTCAATCCAACAGGTCGTAAGACTACCGTTCCTTTCGAAACTCCCGGGCCAAACCGGTGACGTGGAAAAGGTATATCCCGTTCCACCCTCTCCTTGAGCTAAGCTCCGCCTCCGAACCGGAAGAGCAAGCAAGAAAGTAAAGCGCCAGCGAGCAATTTTGCTTATTTTTCCAACGTGCACAGCAGGTCGGAGGAGGAGAAGTCTGTCCGTCTGGTTCAGTTGTCGTCTGTCTGCGGTGGTCGAAACGTCGCGCTCAACGGATTTTGCATCAGGCCGTCCCGTTGAAACAAGTCAGGCCAAGACAAGCTGCACCATTGTCTGACAGTTGGTTCATCCGAAACATGTGTCTGCTTTATGGAAGCTGTTCTACGTAAGAGGTTAGTGGCTATGTGTTACTCAAGCGTTGTCAGGGAGGAACATGAGGTACGGAGCAGCGTCACCCGCAACGCGTGTTTATATTTCTATTTTGCTTTTGTTTTTACTTCTGCTCTTATGTAGAAAGACTTATAGATACTGATACTTGCTGCGTGCCAGTGTCCTGTTCGTTGAAGAAATTCAGCTAGGAATGCACGATTGTTGTCTGTGTTGTACGTTCACTGAATACTCCTTGGACTACAACATTAACAAACCCTGGGAATGACAATTATGTCTGCCAGTTTTCCTTTCTATATTTTTTTTAATTTATGAGATCATTTGAATATCAATTGTACAGCGCCAGTAAATAAATACATTCTTCTTTTTCTGCGTACATACCCGTCGATGACAGTTCGAACCGCAAGCTCGCTGTCTTATAGTGTAACGGCAGCTTACCAGTAAGACGTAAATCGTGGCAAATGCCTACTTGGACCTCGTTCTTTTACCCACTTCAGTCCTCCCGCCACAGTAGTTGTCAATTGTTACGTTGTGGCACATCCTCACCGTGCATCACCAACACTCATCTGTCCGTATAGCGATTCGTTTGTCCTGGGTCGTTTCTCTTACTGTATGCCGTCAGCGTCACCGTAATTCACGCTCCACTTATGATGGGGCCTGATGCCAGATGTCGTTCAGTCATAGGGATGTTCTCTACTGGGGATACAGGAAGTCATCCGCGTGATGGGGGCACATAAAGTTCAAACGTCGCAATGATCACACTTTTTAAAATGCGTTATAATAATAAAAACGATGCAAACCCGCTATACCCTGATATCAACGTTTCGAAAATACAATTGGTAACGACCTTTGCTTTTCTTTTTTCTTTATTATTTTGCAGCAGATATAAAATAACGTAACGACACGGAGCAGCAGTGAATTCAAGCTCCTATGGGAAGATATGAACACACCTAGGAATATCGTCCAAAGCATTGTCCTTTGTTTATACATAAAACATTCACCGAGTACACAAAACCGGCTTCATAACGCGTGGAGCACCTTAGAATACGAAATCAAAACGTTCGGAAGGTCGAAAGATTTCTCGTGAGGAAAAAAAGAAAACGCCGAACCAACTTACCGCCTCCACGACTGGATCTGCGTGACGGTGCTGTGGGACGCATTGTGTACTTCCAGCGGAGATACTGGAGGGCGCGCGAGATACATATATTGCCGCGTCTGCGATTCGAGCTCACGCACTAAGTCGAAGTGACGCAGTTGGCTCGAATGATAAAAGTAAAAAATCGTAAGAAGAGTACGATTCCAACATGTTGCCAAGGCGTCGCGCTACGGCTGTGCGGAGCGTGCGAGGCGCGGCCAATACACACCTGCAAGACTACGCCACATCTGTTAGTCAGATGCACGAGGAACACGCGCTAGAGATGTCCCATTTCCCGGATGTATCGGTCGCGTTATTGCGAGCAATCAGCTCTTGTTTTTCCGCGTTGTTCCGCACTCCG
>JARGYV010105456.1:0-15531 GCA_029532675.1 Ornithodoros moubata | reverse complement strand
ATGTGCTCCATCAGGATAAACGCGAGCAACTCCATCATAGCTGCGACGTAGAGCTACGAGCTTAGTCTTCGTAACCTTCGTGCTTCGAGGAAACGAGGTGTAAAAGTAATACGTTATTACAATCAGTTGCAAATTTCAACCGTCGCGCGTCAACACCAAAAGCGAGATTGGAAAACACCTTTCAGCAAATTCGAGCTGGGAATTCTCTGTAGCACGCATTCAGTCGAAGGAAACACTTGCTCGTGACCTTTACACTTGAGCTGATATGCCAGATATCTATGTACCGCAGATATCAGGGCTCAAGAAATCGCTTGTCACCCATTTCTGACTTTCCACTCGAGTTGGCTCCGTTCGGCAGTGTTGTGCAATTCAAGCACACTCCACACGCGGAAAATCTACTGCTGCCCCAGTCTCTCATTCGTACGTGAGCCTACGCTCGTGTCAGGTGCTGTTCAGTAACTATCATTCACGAAGCATGGCATGCCTGAGAGGGTTTGAAAATTAGGGAGTCAAATAATAAAAAGATAAATGTCGCTAGCGAACGAAGGGAAAGAGAGAGAAGAGAGAGGGCGGTATTATGTACGATATTATGCTGAAGTTAACCGCATTTTGTTCCATTGCGGCAGACATAATTAGAGCCTTTTGTGCGAAGGCTGCGCTCGACGGAGAGTAATGCATATTTTTCAGCGTAGGGTACCTCGCAATCAGAATTATTACTGGCGTTAGAAGTATGTAAGGTAGTGTTCATATAAAGGAAAGAAAATGGTTTAAAGGAAGAGAAGGTGTCAAGAAGATTTAGTACGGGGAGGCAATATTCTTCGAGGAAAAAAAAAAGATTTTGTTTTTGTTTCCCTTTTTTGAGTCATGGGTTGGACGCGTAAGACCAATTCAGACGACCCTACTGATCTATTATTACATCATATATTGTAATATTAAAGCAACAAAACACACAGATGTCGAGGGAGCACATGGGGAAATAACAGGGAAATAACATGCATTGCAACAAATCTGATACTAGGATATTGTGAGCAAAGCATAGCATACCCAGCAGAATATTGTCGCGCTCAAAATGTGAACGGTTTCATAGTTCTTTCGCAGCAACCTAGTAATTATCCACGCCTCCGTCTACCAAAGCAGTCCTTTTCCCACTAATTCGAGCCGTAAAAGTTATTTTGCATTTATTTCCACGCAATGTGGCACCAGGGTCATTCCTGAAGTGTCGCCGCTCGGATGCTGTAAATGTAACTAATGGTCGCAGTTCCCGTGTGGATAAGAGTTTACCGCTCGAGGCTCGCTCACGGTTATAGAAGTAAAGTGCTACGGTAATAACAGTAAGCCACGCTTGTGACAGTTCTCCGTGCTTCACATCACTGCATATATGCTCTTGCGTTGACAGCTAAGAACGGTCAGGAAGCAATAGTTTCCGTTTTTAATTAACTGCAAGAGTTGTTTTATTGCGTTTATATTGTCAGCATTGTTCGCTGCTACATATGGGCGGAGCGTCGCGACACATTTATGACACATGTTGTTGAGATTTTCTTGACGTATGACTGTAAAAGTTAGCTTTCAAACTAGAAAACTGCTCGTTACACTCGTCACACGCGTTCCTCGCAATTAACCGAAGACTGATTTTTGTCTTCATTCCACGCTGCCTGTTTCTACATGCTTGTTTCTTTTAAGTCGAAGTTCGTACAAGGTTTATGTGCGTTATGCTCATTGACTATTTGGTGTATTTACGATAAGGAAAACAGATCTATTTTTATGTCTCTCTTTTAAACTATTTATGAAATTTTGCACAGCACAAATTTACATTTTTCATTTCACAGTTTACTTCTACACATGAGCGACTTCTGTCACATCTGGCAGTATATGTTTCATCATATCTATGGCAAAAATATGGATTCCCTTACCAATGACAAGAACCACAGTCAGTGCGCAAAAAGAAGCAGCCCTTTTTGCAGCTGATATAGCGGAGACTAATATCAGGATATGTTGCTTGATAATTACAAAAGAAAACATAATTTCCCACAAGTAACCACTTGCACAATCTTGAGTCTTCTGACTGATCTTGAGATGGAAGCGTCCCATTTTACAGTTCTTTTTCTTTTTATATTTATTTTATTCTATTTTTGTAGCAAAAAACGCAAAATGGCGATTCTAGGAAGGAATACCGTGTTTTTTTTTGTTTGTTTGTTTCTTTAGTTGTTCATGCATGAACCAGTTTACAGTAGAAGAGGACAGTCTGTATTTGTTTGCAACGTACTTCTTCAACTTCAACGTAGGGATATGCTACTGATACAGATATGCGTGTGTCTGCTGTTTTTATTTTCATAAGTCTACCAACGTCATGACCTAGTCACTATGACGTTTCTTTGTTAAAAAGATCTATTGCTGCACCGGGGTGTGACTGATACGCTGGCAAGCTCAGCACTTTGTAGTGCATCACTTTACAAATCGGGATGGAAATGGCAAAGGTCACGTTGTGCATGCCTTTGTTGGCTCATCGACCTCTTGCGCTTATCTGGTATTTCCACTGCTGACGCACAGAAGCTTTCCATGCAAGGATTGACAGAATGGGCTCTGTTATAAACAGTGAATAGTTCTGAGTGAACGTCATATTACGTATGTGTTTCCTGAAACGGTCGCATTTCCGAAAAATATCCTGAGTCGCACGTTATCTCCTGACGCCACTGAAGAGACAACGACCGTTGATGTTGAGGCCGTGCAGATCATGTTCCTAACATCGAAAAGATAAGAAATTACCAAAACTATGAATACTTGGTCGGACTTGAAAGATTTAAGAAACTGCATGTGCTCAGAGTATATGTTACGCAGAATGCTTGTTGCCACATTTTCTTAAGAAGTGATGTCCACACGCGTATTTTTTTTTTCTTTATTGAGAGTCCAAGTACGGGATATGAAACTTGTATAACACACTCCTTGAAGGCTCTCTGGTCTAAATAAACTCGTGGTGAGAACGCAACACTACCCTTGCACCGGTTCTAGCTCCGAATGCCTGGATGGTTGCGGATTCCTTCATCCGACGGCCTATTAACCGTTTGCCCATACAATAGGAAGAAAGAAAAGAAGGAGGCGCCCTATCCTTAGAACCACATTACGCCAAGTGTGGTGGAAGTGACGTCCAGATAGGTGGCTGGGCTTAGTGTAGCAAAAGCCACGCGACTTAGTACCGCCAATAGGAATATGCAATTACACGTCACTTTGAGGGCCACTTGGAAGCGTTATAGAAACACTATCCCGAAGATTCCGAAACTGAATGACAAACCTTAAGCAGGACCGTGAATGACGTGAGCTTTTCCAAGAAAAGCCGCCTGGCCGTGTGGTACTTCAACGGCTGCCACCCATCTGGCATTCGTAGGACTCGAATCCACAGCGCCTTCCGTTCAAGATCAAAAACGATGCGCGTCCAGCCCATTAACAACTGCAACTAAAATAACACGCGGATCAGTAAAGCAAACAAATGTGCTCAATCGTGCGCAGTTTCGCTCCGAGCATGATATTTACGACCACCTCATTTAACTTATCAATTCTTGTACCTGCATAGCAATCTCCGGCTGCAAATCGAAACCGGAAAAAACTTCATGACGTCACTTAGGTGGCCCTCTATTTAGGCTTCGCGCCTTGTGCGATGTGCCGCCTCCTGTCTTTCTTTCCTCCATGCCATACGAGTACTCCTGTAAAGCGTGCTTTGCCTGCAGTACTAACGTGTGTGCGGACGCAGCCAACTTCATGCGAAAACCGCATGTCAGTGGACAAAAGAAGGAATACTGTCGTAAAGCACGGTTGACGTTGTTTATGGAAGAAAAAAATAAGACAAATTAATAGCAGGAACCTGCACTTTCTTTTCTCCAGTTCTTATTGTTGGTCTGTATGAAATGCAATTAATTAGCAGTTTATTAACAAATGGACAGTTATCCAAATTACATACTTGCATCATGCATTACGTATGGTGGCAACGTATTTGGTGAGATAAAAAATAGAAAAGTGGCTTGTTGCAGAAACGACAACGAAATATGAGAACGTACAGGAGACAGAATACTGAGAACGTACAGGAAAGAGAAAGAAATAGAGAAAACGGAGTTTTGGAGGTTGTATAGATTTTATATCTACAGTCCCACGACAATTACATTTTTTGTCTGTTTGCTTATTGCCAGAGCTGCTGCTGCTGCAGCTGCAAACACAATGGTTTGACCATCCCACATTCAGATTACTGCGTCTAACGTAGCTATACGTCCGCGCACGAGACACAGATGAAATATAACTGTGCAGATTCCTGATAAAATCGCGAAATGTCAACATAAAATAGAATAGCCAAAATATGAGGCCGAGATTATTTAATAGTCACTACAGGGAGTGTCAATCCGGGAAAGGTCGCCTGTCCGCCCATAACTCTGCTGCAGGGATATAAATGAGTAAATGTATGGCTCAGACTTGACCGAATCAACGTTGACAAGGAAAAAAACGGAAAAAAGGAGCTCCAACGCACAACATCAGTGAAATGCAACAGACCTGCGTCGTAGAGAAACGGTTACGACAAATTCTTCGATCCTCCTCCAATGAAAAGTATATTTTTATTGGTAGTAATATTCTGGTTTTATTCTGGTTGGTTCGATTCGGTACGCGTGTTGTGGCTGGCATTACGTTATCCAACTACCATATTCTCAGCTAGAGCGGTAGAATTCTCTGCACGACTTCTGATCGTCGAGATGATCCATTTTCTGGTATTTAAGCCACATTAGTTTTGGTCACAGTATGTTCTCGATGTCCTCGACAGTATTTAATCGTGCAAGCGGACTAAGGAATTCGATGACGGAATCGCCTTCGCTCATTTCAACGCAACGGATTATAAAGCGAACCTAGATGATGACGTCTCAATGGAAACAATTTACCAAAGCCCCCTCGTTGGGCAAGAGAAGTAGACTGCTTTCAGGAAGAATTTTCAGTGAGACCTAACTGTTAATCCAGGCACAAAATATTGGCTCACTTCACATGAACACCCTTTACTTTCTTTTGCAAGATATATTTTTTTTCCATTTTCATGTAGAACAGTTATTTAGACGGTCAGCCTTGATTTTTATTTTCCACCTTCTTCCCCATCCTCTGGGAACTACGAGCTCAGTCAAGCTACAGCCCCGCGATAAAAAGGGAAAAGAAAAGAGAAGCAGAAGGAAACGCAGCGCGGCCATATGCAAAAAGAAAATGCATTCATCCGTAATTGCCACCGTACTTGCTAGCGTCCCTTATCGGCAAACTTATCGCTCTGTTTGATCATTCGGAGTTTGAAGGTCACATCACGCTGGCATGCCATGCAGAATGCCAGAATAGCACCGCTATCTCTACAAAACAGAAGAAAACGACGACAATGATTTGGTTTTTCTGGCACAAAAGTAAACGAGGGTGTGTGGAGACGAAGGCAAAATGCAGACGACGTGACATCAACAAAACCAAAGAAGACAACTCGAGGGCGGGTGCTAGTGTGGAGGCAGCAAAGAGCTCGCGATGCTAAAGACATTTGGTTTTCGTTTCGCTTTCTACATGCGTCATTTATTTCGTTCTTGAAAAACAAAGAGCTGAATTCTACCGATTTACAATAGAATGACAATGGAATGTGATATATTGCATTGGGAGAATACTCCTTAGATTCTGTGTTTGTTTCTCGGCCGTCGTCGTGGGTATCCCGTTTACGACTGACAACCTGCAAACGGCGACCTTTCAGCTGACAATGGGCATTCTCGCTAGAATAATGTAACGTCAGATGATATGTGACAAATATTTCCAACGGACATGAATGCAAGGTGTTTGTGTTCGATAAAAACGCCGGCGAGAAAAGAGAGTTCTGTGAAAAGAGAAATAAATAAAAAGAGAACGGATAAGAGAAAATGGGAAAGAGAAGCACAACACCGTGGCATTTGCAATAAAGCGTACACAAGCGTGACTTGCTGAAAAGAAAATCTGTTCTTCAGCTTTGTAATTCAGCTTGTGTCCGGATCAGGTTCCTTTCGACCAAGAGAATACCGACTAAATGTTACCGACTACTGAAAGTTTCGCAGTTTCGCAGAAGAAACGACGACCCTCAAGGAGCACTCCGACAAGCCTGGCCGCTGACACCAGGCTAACTCCTCCCTGTCCTAACTCCTCTCCCTTGTCGTTATTCCGCGCTGAGTTCAACGGACGATCGCAACGTTTCGAAAGAAAGTTAACAAAGCATTACCGTAAGAAAACTGAGCAAATAATCTTGGGGCAGCGTAATTGAGAATGCTCGGACGTCTCTCTCCTCTCTCCTTATCTCCCTGTTTGTTTCTCCCTTTCTTTTTCTTTTCTTTTTTCAGTATTTCATTGAAGTGTGAGGTCATTTACACCACTCATGTGAGTATGGGTTGGTACTACGTATAAGTTAGTGTACATCGGAATCCGCCTCAAGATTCTTAGAAAAGATGTTGCGTTGGCTGAGTTAATCTGCTTCCAATGCTTCAACTTCAAAAGTGGTATGAACTATCAAGTTTTACTGGTCGTTTTTGCGTCATATAGGAAGCGGGTCTCGCTACACATAACATCGCGCTAATCCCATACACCCTCGTCTTGCGCAATATTAAAGGCGGAAGTAACATCACGAGGAGATCAGAATCCCACCACTAATACGATAAGCCGGCCAATATCCGCACCTGTACAAGACCATGATGCTTGCTGCAGGACTTGTTGACACGCGTTGGTGTTCCTCATCCGGAACCAAATGGAGCAATATATAATCACCTGACTCGCCGAATATCTGCGCAATGTCTACTCGTGCTACTAAAAGAACGTTCGAAGAATAACAGCATCATCAGATAATATTCAAATTTAATAAGTCTGACAAAGATCACACGTGGAATGAAAGATTTCGCTTGCAGCGTAGAAAGAAGGCAAGCTTTACATTGTGAAGCGTGATTCTTAAGCACATAAGCAGTACGTACGGCACCCTAGTCTTTCACCAGACTTACTTGACACTTGCCTGGCGCTTCTGCCTGGAGAAATCACGTGCGTGTAAGAGCCAATAGGAGTATTTGTTGCCCCGACCTCCCAGACACAACGCGAATCGCGGCCGCAGAGCTTCTTCAAGTGAGCGCTGTCTAATTAAAGTGCCGAAACCCCCCAGCTGCTACTGAGCTAAGAGAAAAAGAATGTACAAAACCCCTTACTTCCATTCCATCCACGCACTAATTAATTATACAATACCGTCTTACGCTAAGAGACGAGACAAAGAGTTTAGACTCCCTTTAGACTCCCGTAGGAACGTCTCTGTTTGAGACGTTGGGTAACTACCTTGTACAAGCAGAAGAGGAAGCTCCAACGGCGAGTCGCTTTGCGAAATGCTTTGTTACCGCACTTCACTCAGGTGAAATTGTAATCTGTCTTTGCGCGGCTCAACGGGAGAAATGAAATTCAGTCGTTTCGCGCTACCGTCGCAGTCGTCTACGAAGCAGAATAGCGATTAAACAGGTTGACGTAATGAATGTGCCCTGTTTCAGTGACTGCAGGTAACTTTTACTGGTATCTCCCAGGAGTGATGTTCAACGACTGCATTGCAGTGTGCCGCTTTCCAAGTTAATAATCTCGCTACAGGCGTGGAGCCCGCAGCGGTGGAATTGCCGCAGCAGAAAGCACAAAGAAAGAAAGAGAGAGAGAAAATAAACAGAAACAAAAACACTGTATATCGTAAACGTAAGAATAGCTCGGGAAGGGATTCGTGGAGCTGTCCGGTGTCCCTTTTAAAAATGCACGACCACGAGGTGATACAAGGTAAAGTTGAAGTCGCGCAATCTTCCTTTGCTCCTCAGAAACGAGCCAGCGTTGCCCTGTCCAGATCAGTAAAGCGAAGACTGCTACATGTTTACGGTACTTTCACGTCTACCGACCCGCTTTAAAGGCATTTTCGTGCTGTAGGAAACATTTTCGAGCCAACTAGCCGTTTCGTTCGGCCACAGATTGCGTTAAAATATATTTGTTATTATATAAAGGAATCTGCGCAAACAGCACACAGACGCAATAACGGCAAACTGCGAGGACACGCACTCGTATTTTTGGCACTGCAATCATCATCAGGGGTCAATATTTGCAGAGTTCTCACGATGTGCTGTTTGCGATGCTGAATATCTCCAGGATACGTCTGCGCATCACATTTGCTATTCATCTCTGAGACTTAAGGCCTGTAGCTCTATTGTTGTTACGGGAAAAGTACTCAATGTCTGAAGGCCTCACCTTCAATCCCAGTGCCAGAAAATAAATGTAAACCGGCTTTTTCTATCATATCCACGAGAAGAGAACAAATTCTAGGCTGGCAAGATGCGTACATCCACTTGAAAAAAAAAATAAATAAAAATAGACGAGGACAACCACGAGATAACAGTGCAAAACGCAACTAGTTATAAATTGTTTTTACAGCTCATGGCCTGTTACACTTCCTGACAATAGATAAATCTATAAATAAATAAATGGAGAAATTATACATGTTTCCTCTGTTATTCCCCAAGAGCTAATGGTTAGCAGACAGGGTGAGGTAAACGTGATTATTAAATGACATAACAAAAAAAACTCTTCTGCAGTGTTCATCTCTTATAGTGCTGCTGATGAACAGATGGCAGAAAAAAAAAAAACGGACATGCGAGTTCATCGACTGAGGTAACGTCCTCCAGATACACCATAATCACAAGACACTGCATGTGTACCGCGTGCAATTCTGAATTGTACCGCCAATACTGCTCCTAAAGACCATGTGCATCATAATGGTCCTTCAGTATCTGTTATCTAGTCCCGAAAATCATATGGCTGGAGTGTCAAGCCACAACACAGAACAGCAAACAAACAGCATTTCTCTTTCCGCTCTGTAGTGTTTGACAGGCAACGATGTAAGTCCAGGACAAATAATCCAACCACTGCCTTGTGTTACGATCACAAATTCGAAAGGTGAACTGTCATCTGTTAATATGGTAGTTTTCTGCGTTTCGTAAATTCCTTTTTAATTTTACAATTTAGGCTGAGTGAGTTCAACTACGAGGCGAAAATGCCACGATTATTGCGACACGTATCAAGTAATTACATACCCGACAGAAGAAACGTTCTCGTTTTCGGGCGCCTTCCTGTTCGGTAAACGCAAAGGTTTCAAATGAACTTCCCTCAAATGCACTCTTTATGCCTCCAGTTTCTTTCATTACTTTTCATTTCATAATTAGCTTGCAACTAAGAATGTTCTTTTAACACCAGCCACATATTTCGATCTCGCACTTGACGTAAACTTGCTGTCTACTCCTGTCGGATCTTCTTTCAGCACTCAGCGCACTTTTCATATAAATATGTAGTCAATATACATTAATTGGTCTTTTTTGATTATGCTAGTATGCAGAAAAGGCGACTGCGCTGAAAAAAAAAAAAAAAATAAAGTTGAATTTCAGCACTCGCGATCACGGAAGGTACAAACGAAGTGTTCATACGGCAATGACCTCGGGGACCATTAGCGGACGTTCCTCTCCTCTAAACGCTCAGATTTCCGGTTCTCTCCCCCCTCTCCTCCGCTAGAGCGGAGTACAAAAGTAGGGCATCGGACAGCTATCGTACATCAAGGCAGGCGCTGTTGTCCTCTCGGGCAGCCGTGATCGTATAGTGGTTAGTACCTTGCGTTGTGGCCGCAATAACCCAGGTTCGAATCCTGGTCACGGCATTTTTGTGCTTTATTTTGCACTCTTTCTTCGATTTTCGAGTCAGCACAGCTAATCTCCACCACCAGTTCATTACGTGCATCTAAGTAACATGCGACATTCCTCTCTCTCACTCTCCTCTCCTCTTTTTTTTTTCTTTTTTGTTGCAGACATTGCATAAAAGCAGGCGGGCCGAACAAGCCGACCACGAGCTTAAACCAACATGTTTTGTTTGGCAAGTACTGCCTTAGCGTGGATGAGAGCGCTCATATTTTATTCATGCATTAAATCTAGCGCTGACAACTTATGAAAATCCAGTTTATTGTTAGTTTCCTTAAACCGTATGCCCATGGCTGTCACGAAGCTCTAACAATTTAAATCTAATTTTTTCATCCCACCCACTCAGCGTCTTTTACAGCATCATTCAAATCAATTCGTTTCTGGCCAGCATGCACGTAATACAAAAGCCAGGAACCGAGCCACTACATTACCAAAGCAACACCGATGCGCGCGGAGCTCCTCACAGATAACCTTGACATGGTGTTCGGCTGTCCATTACCGACAATTAGCACTTTTTCCATGCAACTTAGAATAAGACGCAGGCCATCCACGACCAATCAGCTGAAATCCGTTAACTAGAACGACGAGGGAGCTGAAGTTTGATCCAAGTGGACTGTTTCTTCAAGTGGACCGCTCGTTTCGCTTTCGGAATGCCTAGAAATGTCACGGTGACGTAATTGTGGCGTTCTTTCTTCTTGTTTTTTCTGTGGAAGAATGCCCAGGGCCTGTGTTTTGTGTCCCTAGTCCAGCTGTAGTCACAACAGGCATTGTCTGTTAAGCCAATCAGCTAACAGGCACATACACGATAAACACAAGAAAGAAAGCTTTTACCTTCCTAGATTACACGCAAGCATAAAAGTATCATAAATGTGCACTGGATGGAAGCCACACATGTCGACTTGAGTAATCTAGAGGGTGGAAAGAGTAAAACATAGCCTTGTGCGAATATGTTGGGCCGTAACAGTCACACTGCAAAAAATACAAAAATGTCACATTGCAATATATATATATATACGAATAAAAACGCTGCGTTTTGAAAGCATGCCATGAAGAGATTATGTATGGTTCATATAAGCGCATAACTTTTTCTTTTTTCTAATACGCAACACAAGAATCGGAAATAACCATGATTCAAGATGTGATGGATGGATGACATATTGTTCCCGCTTTGTTGTGCCCCTAGTGAAGTCAAAGACTCCATGCGTCAGTTGATACATTACACCGGCATTTTTCCTATCATGTGTCAGTTCCTATGCATTTTACATTCATCCCTCCAGAGTGTGGGGTAGTATGACCATTAATGTCAGTGTGCCAAAACGAAAAAGAAAAAGCAATAATAATAATAAATATTTCTTAGCCTGAGACGAAAATAAAGAAACGGTTTGAAACTCTAGAAGTGTAAGCAGTTGAGACTGATGTAGGTACGCGTCATCTGTAACAGGAGATTTGTTTAGAATATTTCAACTGCAGGCAGAGGCTATAAAATGAACGAGAAAGAATATTGCAGGTTAAAGCAGAAAAGTCAAAGTTTCCGCTCCTCGAAACGGGAACGGGCACAACCTGCAGACGCTGGGTAATGGAAAAGTATATTTTTCGGGCCGTTTTCTGAGTATACCCCGGATTTCTTGTTTGGCGTTCACCAAACTCCTGTTACTTAGGCGTGAAATAAGAAAGAACGTAAAGACCTAAATGTTCAAGTGCTTTTTAAATCAAATGTCAGTCCGTCATTGTGGTGGCGCCTGGTGTATATGGCGGCAATGCGGCGATTGGCCAGGATAATTCTCAAGTGGCCAGGCGCCTGTCAGCACGATCCACCACCACCACAATAATGATTTGCCGTTTGGTATAAAAGGCGCTTGAATATTAGGTCATCAGGTTATCTCTTATTTTACGCAGGAACAATTGCAGTTTGGTTAAGGCCAGACAAAATTCGGGATATGATCAGAAAACATTCCAAGAAATGGATGTATGATCACAGTTTTTTGTTTTTTTTTTCTTCGGCGTTGTCACGTAGTCATGGGGAGAATGTCTGCTCGGTTCCATCTCAAGTCGGCTCAGGACACACCTCTCCTTCCAAGGTTAGTTGTAATGTAGCCCGCCCTTAGTGAGGACGACTACGGGGAAGAAGCGAATCTCGAGGAGGAATTCCAACATGCCTATCTTCCAGTTCGGAGCATGACCTTTCCGAAGGCAAACCAGTCACTCCTTACTCACTCCGTTGCTGCGCCTTTATCTTCTTTTTGGTATTTTTGTCAAGTCGAGCTCAAAGTGAGGCACCTAGGCAAGAAACAGGAATTTCCAGTAGAACAAGCTGCGCGAAAGTGACAAAACAAATAAAAATAAGATTTCCCGAAGACAAAGTGAAAAGCAGGGAAGCAGAGTCGTACCACTTTACACGAACTCTTACCTATGCATTACTATTCTCCATTTCAGACCGTCTACATTTCCAGCATGGTACTTGTCTTGCGCAACAGTTTAATGTTTCGGAAACAACGTGGGACGTGGAGAGGAATGCAAGCACGCTTTTTCAGAGTATTCCTCTCTAGATTCTCCTTCCCCGTTTGTCTCCTCTCCATAAGTGTTGCATCAAACTTGCGCCGTTATTGGTGAAAGAAAAAGAGTTATTTATTGCTGGGAGTTCGTTGACTGCTATAAGTGATTCCTCATGACGGTTCTTTAGTTCTTAATAGTCGTGAAAGATATGGATTTCTCTTTTCTCGTACGCGGTCAGTTGTTGTTCAGATTACCTTTGACGGTAGCCGTCCTTCTTCACTGGAAACTAAATGCCACTGTGCCGTGGAGGTTATCGCTAGTATATTGTGTACGTTCATTAAGGGCTGAATGTGGTACGCCAAGAAGGAAGAAAATAGAAGGGAAAAAAAGAGAGCGTGGCCATTATTTGTGTGTTCCAGCCTTAGAACACCCAATTTCCATCCATTGCTTGCATCATCGACATTCACTGTCGGTGGTGATATCAATTCTGATGCTATTGGAGTGATAACCAGAATAGCTTGTGCAGCTGTTGAATGATCCCAACGCATTCTCCGACATTGATGAGACGCTTCGATTCTTGATAGAAAACAAAAATATACGTTTTAGCGTCGACGCTGTTAAGTTTTGATTGTAGCGAAGTACACTAGTTATACGCTTGGGTTTTGAACTGAGGGTATTCATCAAGAGTATTGGAGCCGCTACTCTGTGATTGCCATTTTCTGTTCGAACGGCACCCTGCCTCTACCCTCTTGTCTCCCGTTTATCGCCCTTTGGAAATAGGAAAACAATTACCGAAAAATTTTCCTATGTTTCTTCTGTGGTTAGCTTGTTCCGCAGACGTATTATTGCCGGTAACCACGTGTAACGTATCTCCTTATATACATAACCGAGTCCAGCAATAAGTAAGCGGCACTCTAACCATGCGTATCTCCTAACCTCTGACGTGTCGTCGACGAACATATAAACGCGCAAAATTAATGCCCCGGTATTTGAACTGTCCTTCAGTGTTGGGAACTCATTGCCGTACCGGATCCCTCAACAGCATTTCGTAACATGCAACGTAGTACAAGCACCCAATAGGAAACTCCCCTCTTCATATGTAGGAATCACTTGGCTTCCTATCATCACCCTTGTGTAAATACAGCGCTGCCTGTGCAAATATCCACAGACATATTATTGCTTCCCGAAAGAGGCGCGCCCGACTGGATAACTAGAGACCAAAATGCTTCGACGAAGTCATATGGGTATATTGCCTCACTTTGCATAAGCAATGGAAAACGGGAAGCTCATCTGATTGCGTGGGTGCACTAGATGCACTTGCAGACTGTCGTGTACCTGCAGCGCGAAACAGCGAGCGAACACAAGCTCCATCGTCAATATTGAAAGATATTTTGGTGACCACCAGGAGATGCCGGCAGACGACACAAGAGCGATGGCGTGATAAACATATTAGTGGAAACATATTTAACATTGACTGACGTATTGTTTTAGAGGGCTTGCTCTTTTATCCTTCATAGTTGTCTCGACGTAAACGCACCAATTATTATTACTAATATCATCTTTTATCCTTCTCTTATTGCTTTCCATTTTTACGAACGGCATTGTTTTTTTTTTTGTTTTTTCTTTTTGCATTTTTGCTAACCTTTTTTTTTTGTGACTTTCTCTTGGTGAATGTTGTGACAGGGTCCCTACGAGAATAAGGGCAACAACGGAAGACCAGCATGGTTACTCCTTCTCTCTGTCTTAGCTCTTCCTTGTCATCGCTTTCACTCTAGCCCACCTCATCGTCACGCAGGTCGCGACATCTCCTCCGCACTGGAGGACTACTTTGGCAAGCTGATGGACATCGCCGCCGTCCTCTGCCTCCAGGGGAGGGGGTGACGTTAATGCTTGCGTGGCTGACACCAACATGAAGGAGTAAATAAATGAATAAATTAAAGAAAAGAACAGGACAGAGCCACTATAAGCGTGACGATGAGGCGGTTTAGCCCCAGGGCCTGAAGAAGGCCTCCATAGTTACTGACGTGACCGCCATAGAGAGCGGAGTAATGGGGGGCACCAATGGCTCTTGCACGTTTAATGGTATTCAACGATGCACGCTCTCCTCCTCCTGACTCGCGTCAATAGTGACTTATAACTAACGACCTGCTTATATTTAGGCTTTACGAAGAATATTCCTTATATTTGCTGCAACTCGACTATGCAAGGCCATTGGGCCCCGTCCTTTTTCTTCTTCGTCTCATCAGGCTTTAAGTACGTCATCTTATGTTCGCCTTTGAGTGTATGACAAGTATAACGTAATGATGTACTACACTGAGAAGAAAGAAGACATTAAATTAGAAAAGAAAGCTTGAGTCTGGGCAAAAACAGAAGGAAACGACACGTGGGACTCAGAACTAGCACTGATGTAATAGAGACAAAACAGAAGAATATACAGAGACGTGGGAAAACGCTGAGGAAGGGCCAGTTATAAACAAACAGAAAGGGAAGTACTCCAAAAAAGCAAGGTCAGCGGCAGCAGCCATAAGAAACAGCAAGGACAGTGAAAGCAGGCGTGCCAGCTTAGCTCAAATGGTAGATCGATGGACTGGAAATGCACAGGTTGTGGTTTCAAGTCTCGCAGCTGACAAAGCCTTTTTCAGTGACTTCCTTGTTTCATCTACAGGAGATGTCTAAAGGCAGTATGAATAGTTACTGACAGGGCACCAATACAAGTGTCGATATTTTTAATGGCTGTTCGCTTACGAGTGCCCGAAGCCAATACAGACGTCTCCTACAAAGTTGGTCCGCAGTCGATAGACAAATTACTGTGAGAGCTTCTCGACGCTTCCCTCACCTTTGATTCAAACACTGTGTACTTTGTCCTACAAATTACCCCCTCAAGCCAAAGGAATAGTGTACACGGCATTATAACATGCATCATTTATCTCTGTTATGCGTAATTCCACAACTATGGCCACGATCCAAGAAACCACCATTTCTCAACACAAGTCTTATGTCGTACAATTTTATGATAAAATGGTACGGAAACTAAGTTAGAAAGAAGAAAGAGTTGCTAAAGAAATTATTATTAAGAAACCAGACTAAGAAAGAAAATCAGCTTTCTTCATGTTGGGCAATGCTCAGTAAAACTCAGGAGCAGCGCAACAGATAGCACTCACCACGACCATTGAAACAGTCAGACTTAGTGAAAACAAAATCAAAGCATCTACCTACACGATCACTATATCACCGTTCGCTTGGTACTTCTTTACAAACGTGGCAGCACAGGAATCCAGAACATTGAAAT
>JARGYV010105448.1:0-10440 GCA_029532675.1 Ornithodoros moubata | reverse complement strand
AGCGTTGATACTGCACGCCCTGACGCATTTTCAAGACCTCACAACGCATTTACAAGAATTAGTACACTCGTTGCATCCTGCGATCAACGTCGGTAATTTCATCCTTTGCGCCAAACTTTGTCAAATGCATAGGAAAGCCGCCCATGCACCCGTCAAAGTGGCGCCTGCATCAGGAGCAGTTATGGGTCAAAGTCTATGTTTTTTTTTTTTCCTTTTTTTTTTTGGTAATGCAGTGAGCCTTGAAAGACTTTGCAAATAATGCCGTGAGTTCCCAATGCCAGTATCCCTGCGCAGTTTCTCTCATGTACGTAATCTGAAGGATCAAAATTTGAAATCCACAACGCAATGTCGACCACAAGACGTAGAAACAAAGAAATCGGCAGACGCATTCGTTTCGTGACGCAGATGCCATTTAAGAAAGGATTTTGGAAAATTCCTTCCTGTATGAAGTGGCGCCACCATCGTGAATGTCCCCATATCATCATCATCATTTATTGTTGTTGCTACCGTCGTGTCGTCATCGATCACTAAGTGCGAAGTTTTGATACTGCAGGTGCCTCGAGCAATACCATATGCGTGATGAATATACTCCTCCACTGCGACAGATATATTTACTGTTTGCCGTTCTCACCAAGTCGGAGGCAGCAACGCACCAGAGCAAGGAAGCGGAAGCAAGTTCTGAATCCGAAAAAGAAATACGTGACCAGAATCCGAGCAGATCCCTTGCGGCGAAGAGTCCGCATTTGAACTCGGGTGGAGCCGGGTATCCTAGCTTTGTACATATAGAGCAACTCCCCTGACAATATGTCTGTTTGACGCGGCATTAACTTTTCGCAGAAAATATTAAAAACAGGTAGCCGATGTTCAGTAAAATGAAAGAGGGGATGAAATATTAAAATAAAGTGGACCCTTGTGCTATTTTACTTGCATCGGACTTCCCTAAGTAAAGAGGTGCAATGTCAAACAGGCAGCGCTGAAAGGACGTTTAACAAAACTTAAGAACGCTTACAAGATAATGAACACCGTGACTCAGGAGCTTGAAAGTCACGGAGCGGTAGAGGACAATATTGAAGAATAATTTAGGAACAATAGGCAAATAAATCGGATAATCCGGATTATCTTCTTCAATCAGACGCAATACGAAACAACATGGAGCTACAATTGGTCACGCTTTGGTGTGATTTATCATGTTTTCACACACACTGCATTTTTTTACGTAAGCAACAGGTTTGTTTATAGTTCCTGTGTTATTCAACAGTGCATCCTGCTAAAGCGATATCTGCTTGTTTGCAGATGCAGACAGCAGCCACAGCACTACTTGTCAATCTTCCTTAACGTAAAAAAGTAATCAACAAAAAAAAAATACTATCATCAAGCTCAGCAATGTCTTAAATAAAATACGTAGTATGTAAATATTAAAAAGTCGAAAATCTAGATAGACCAGCATAAAAAAGTAGATGAGCATAATTAGGACGTTAACAACCATTTCCTGATTTATTTTTCTCGTACTGGTTAGAAACTTGATCGGCTTCAACCCGACGGGCAAATTTTTTAACTCATTCGGTACAATGTATCTTCTCGTACTCTTCCCACACTTTGACCGACAAAAAGGTATTTGATAGAGTCCACTTCATCTTAGGTCTCTTTCGTCCCTTTTCAACTTTTTACTGCAATGAAAAATAATGTTTTATAAATTGTAATACATTATACCGACATAAGATTTTGGAATCTCACATTACTGACATGGTATACACACTTTGGCCCGTGTACAGATTATTAGATCCTATGTACAGATTCTATTCTGTTCTCTGAGGTACTGGTAGTGCACGGTTATCCCGTAGTTCAGTGAACCCATGCTTAATGCAAAACAGATTGATCTTCTAATTCTTAGTAGTGCCTTTCTCTAAACGGAGTATAACTGTGCAGATACTGCACAAAGCATAGTGCTATGATCTATGTGAAACGTGTGCAGGCACATCGTAAACACTGATGATGACGTGCTCCTTGTGCTATCGTTTTGCAGGTGGATAGGGTCTAGTATTCGGTGTTTATTCTGTGGGTGCCATATGTTTCTTCGTTTTGTGGATGTTTTTTTGTGCGGCGACGGGTTGTCGACATCGCCTCTATGTGTTAACGCCCCAGATCGCCTCTTCGTCGTGATTTTTTTTTTTTTTTTTTTTAAGCGCCCTGGAATAGCCGGTTCCTCACTACGTAAACCAACCTCTCCATTTTTTTCTTTATTCCAACTTCAACTCCAACATGTGCAAACCATTTCATGTTTGAATTCATGTACATACTTAACAGTTTCGGGATACAGAGTCTGGGTACCGTTAAAGCAGGCGCAGATGGCGCAGATCTTTCTATGGATCACTGAACACGAGGTCTCTTGTTTTTCATGCGTTAACTGCTATTTGTTTGTCCATTTCATTTAATTAATTTATGATGATAATAACAATAATAAGAATTGGTGGTTTACGTAGCGAGACAACTGTGATCATGAGCGACGCCACAGGGTAGGACTGCGGATAATTTAGACCACCTGGGGATCTTTTGACGTGCGCCGGAAATCTCCGGCACAGAGTGCCATTAATTTATGTGCACCTGTTTGAATATTTGCAGCAGGGTCACGACATTTTAGATTCTCCAACCATCCTGCTATGTGTCATCTGCGAACTGAAATAATCCACCTATCACTGAGAGCTTAGATATCTCATTAACATAAGGGATTAGAAACAATAAAGGATCTAGAACTCAGCCCAAAGCGCTGAGGCACATCGTGTATAAAGTTGAGTTTCAAACCGGAAATATTTATTTCCCCGGACTGCTCCCTATACTCAAAGTAAACTTTAAACAATTATGCAGAGTTTCTTGATACACCGACTTTACAAAGTATCCATAAAATACAGTCAACCCTCGATTTATGAATTCCCTCGTTTTATGAATGGTGTACCGTGGAACGAAACATTTTCGATGTATTTCCCCCTCGTTTTATGAACCTCGATTTCGAGGAGTCTTCCGGGTTCGAAGAGTGAAACAGTTTTTTTTTTTAACCAGGATCTGTGAATGGATTCCCTTGTCGCTAGGAGACCAGTAAACTTTGAATGCAGGGCAGCTGTGTCCGCATTGTCACAGCCTTCCAGGACATACCTCCTTTTTTCAAAGGTTCATTTCCCAGCTGAGGCCCTGCTCACAATGAAGCATGACTCACCCATCGTGTCAAGCACTTGAGCATACCTTTCTGAAATAGTCATGTGGTGTTCTGTTCCCAATATGGACACGTCCGGGGGAGCAAAGCGGAAGAACGCATCCCTATCTGTTGGGGCTCTGTTTTAAGGCTCGCCATAAGACTACAAGCAAAACACTCTGTGATAAGTGGCAGCGTCAACTCGTCAACGGTATACGAAGGGAGCCAGATCTTCAGGGAGTCTTTTAGGAGTACTGGTGGAGCGTCCTCCTGGATGACATCTACAACTTCGATGAGGTCGCGCTCGTTTATAGGCTCGGACCGTCGAGGACACTTTTAACGGCTCCTGACTCCAGTACCAAGTGAATCGGATATGTTGACCACTGGTATTTTGTGCAAGGATTCCGGTACCGACAAGCAGGAGCCAGTAATCATAGGGAAGTCCAAGCGAGCCAGAGACTTCGGGAAGAAGTTCTCGCCGGAGATCTATTGCGAATACCATGCTAACTACAAGGTGTGGATGACATCAGACATCTTCCACAAAACCTTGCGATGGTTTGATGACAGATTGAAGCACGACAACAGCCGTGCAATTTTTCTGGTCGATAACGCGGGATGTCACATGTTTCGTGGTGACTGCTTCTCAGGCCTCCGCGTGGAATACCTTCCCGCAAACACAACCTTCCGGATCCAACCTTTAGATGCAACATAAGGTCTGCAAAGTTTGCTTATCAGACTGAACTCACGCGGCATTACATCGCACTTGCTGAGACAGTAGCGGACCGTTGGTCTCCGGTGGTGCATTACAGCCTTCAGCAGTGTGTGGGAGTCAGTTTCGTCGGGTACAATTCGAAATTGTTGGCGCCACACCAGCATACTTCCTGGCAGCAAGGTAGCGGTAGACGACTCTTTTTCTGACGATGACCTTTGCGGAACTGCGGCGGCAACTGCGCAATCTGAACCCTGAAGTGCCAGACACAGCTGCCGCGGTCTACTGTGGAAGTGCGGACGAGGAAAATCGCTCGACGATCCTACCCTTGTCCAGCTGGGAAGGAAAGGCAGTGGTGACAGCAGTGGTGACAATTGTGCCACAAATGGCTGTTGTAGTGCTCCCGTGGCTTTACATATGCTCGGCAGCATACTGAAGCTGCCATAAGGTATTTCAAATAAAAACATGGTGAGCAAAGTGTTAGGATATTGACGTCCCTTCTTAGCAAAATCGACACTAATGAAAGTTACATGCAAAGTTCAGTAACTCAGTACTTCTGCAAATAAGCATATATGTTAAAGTTCTATAATGTGGTGATCTTCATTTGTTCTCTTCCTGGTCTCTTTGGTTGACCCCTCGATGGTATCGAGAGTTGAACGGCGTTTGTAATGGTTTTAATAATAGATACTACAGATACACGCGAGCTGTTCGTATCTTGCCTGGATACGTACTGCCTTACAACATAATTAAGATTTTGTGTGTGCGAGTATATTTCCTGTAACCAGAAACACACCACTCTGTGCTTGCCAATGTGATCCTTAACGCAGAAGGTCCTTAACGCTTAATTGCAGAAGAACGTTGCATGGCGCAACAGCAGATGCCGAAAACAAACAGAGGGAAATAAAATAATTCAACGCGTGAACTTTCTATGTACTCCTTATTCTTAGGTCCAGCTATGCGCGCCTTAGGGGCTTCTTTCGAGCTTCTGCCAGATCTTAATCTGAAATGTCAGGAAGCAATTCACTTTGTGTCCGTGAATCTATGCTCACGAAGGAGTGTTCAGAGCCCGAGTTCTCGTTGTCCCACTTCATGGTATATTTATCGGTGGGTGAGTAACAGCAACATAAATCACGACCATCATGGGATATTTCGCAGCTATGGCAGAACCCTGTTCAAATGGACGAAACGGGAGGTGACTGATGACGGGAAATGAATACTTAGAGCTCATGCAGGACCCCTACGCTTTTGAGAAAGGCCAGGAGAACCGGCATCGCTCGGATGTGATGCGTTAGGCTATTCCATGGACCCAGGAGTTCATAAAGGATGACAGGTGGTCGGTGGCTAAGGACATCCAATTTTCGCCGAAGGGTTTATCGTTCTGCAGAATGGTTCTGGCAGCACATGAGGATGTGCGCCATAACAGCAGGGACAGCACATACAGCATTGGTCTGAATTGCAAATACCCATTTTGTAGCGCAGGTACTGTGTATGATACGATTAGTCGCACCCTCCGCACCAGAACACGCGGTAGGCACACTGAATGCCACAGGTGGGTTCACTACATGAAGCAAAGTTCTTGTGGGGATGTCCTGTCGCCATTGGGCAGCAGACATCTCTGACACCATTGTTGAAAGGGAGGACCGTCTGTCGTGTTTCGGCACGATTACGGGTATGCAACGGCGACACCGATGCGCCTCCGTAGCCTGCGCGTCTGCTGTCCCATTACCTTGTATTGCAGCATGCTCCGGGATCCATTGTAACGTGAGATGGTGGTCCTCTTCGTGCAGCTTACTGTATGCTTGTAGGATGTCTGTCAAAACTGGTGCGAAAGATCCCAGGTACGCTACGCACTGTAGGTTGGATTTACTGTCTGTGTATAGCACCCAATATCATGGTTGCTGCGTAAAGGGCAGTGTGACAGAAACAGCCGGAGCTGGAGACTTGGAGACCGTTTATTCCCGTTGCCATAAGCGATGTCTGAAGAAATATAATACCAAAACGAAAACGAAAGCTCGGACGCCTCGAGCTTCTTCTGCTTCTCCTCTCTGGCCATTAGCCTTTGATTTCCTCGTCTTCCTTCTCTGTTGTTAGTCTGTAACAATGAGTATGGCATAGAGATCCGCGCAGGTGGACGAGGTCCCGTTTTGGAAAGGTTGAAAGCAGGAAGACGAGCCATCTGTAGTGATTGATCCATCAGTGAATTCAACAGTGTAGGCAGTTTAGTTGGCGCTTATCAGTGTGGCCTACTTCAGGACAGCAGCTGGAATTTCTTGCCTTTCTCCCTTGAACCTATGCAAGAATGGAGGTTGAGACTGACGTTGGCGAATGTCCATAGAAGTGTGGTTGGTGGGTGAGCAACAACAACAATATATAATGATGATGATGTGGGAAGTTCGCGGCTCTTCGTCTGGTATCGTATCCCTTACCACAGTGCGTGAAATGAGTAAGAGGGGATGAAGTTGAGCGCAAACGTGATGATCGGGGCTGAGGTTATCTTGGTGGTTCAGGGAGCCTCCGTTCTTTTCAGAGACACGAGTAGTTCGGGGTTTGTGCCGAACTTCATGAAGAAACGATGTGCCCGTGGATGTTCTGCATTGCTGTTCCCAAACGTGCTCCTAGAATGATTACTTTTTCCTGATATCTTTGAACTGCGTCCGAATCATATCTCTTTCAGTAGTGTGTAAAGTACTGTCCACGAGAACAAAGCAGATGTTAGCCACGACACCGCAGCTTGAGCGAAACCTGTATGTGCTGCATGTAATCATGTACTCTAACTAAGACGTGAATGCAACACAGAGGCGAAGTCTGTGCTGAAAGGATACTAACGAGCGCGGTAGTCGGTCATGGATGCGGAAAAAGAGCGCAGAGAGACTTAATGAGGTAGAAGAGGTGGGTGCTGTTTGTCGTGTCTTATGTTCTGAGGAAAGACTTGATGAGGGCAGGGCGTTTAATCTCAGCGGAAATATAGCCAACGTTTAGTCTTTCTGGTAGTGTTGGACGGACAAGGGCCTCTAGAACGTTTCTGGCAGTGATGTATTCATAATTCTTTCTTATTTTTATCTTCTGTACATCGATTACATCTGTTAAGTTTTTTTTATATCACCTGAGGAGGTACATCTATTATCTGATATAATACCTCTACATTTATTAAATGGCTTTTGCAGAGATACGGAGATATATAGGTTTTTCCACCAGTGTCCTGATGCTCTGGACGTGTAGTTGCAGTCTGATTGAGTAGTACATTCTATCAGTATATCTCCAGTCATCGTTGTCTGCCCAGATACAAGATGTGGACAAAGAATCGGTATAGAGTTTGCAGTTTTCTTGTTTTTTTTTTTTCGTTTTTTTTTAGCGCGGTAAGTACAATGTGCTTTGGGCTGAAGCCTTTCGATACTCCTACGAGAACATCCGTCTGGGGACACAGTAAGACCTCCATCGAAGAGGAAGGATAATGATTTTCAGCCACGTACCTATGGGTGACGGACGATTCTAAGTGTTACCCGCAATTCTCGTCCATACCTGCGGCAATCCCGGAGTCGTTACACCCATCGGATGAGTCTTGGCTGATACCCCGACCACCGCCGTTCAGTTTCTATCCCATCACCTTTCCTCACCTCGGCACAGTACGCATAACACCTTGGGACTGGGCCAGTTTTAGCGGAGTTCTTTATGGCCAGTGTTATGGATTGTAATTCCGCGTATTCGATATTACCACTCACATTGCTTATTTACATTTTGATAACACATACGAACCATCTGACTAGAACCACGTGCTGCTACGATCATGACATTCGAATCGTGCAGAAAAATATTTTTCTGGACATTTTTTCTAAACCGTAGTCTGCAACAAAAGTGTATACATAGATGTACAATACTCCTCAACTCGTTTTCAAGAATTTTATGCCGCACTCCCTTCGAACGAGCGGTAGACACAAGGGCAAGAAACGTGAAAAACAAAAGCAAACAGTTGTGCTTGCTCCGCAGCCTAACTCAAACTACTTTGACGTGTTTCTCGACAAGCTACATTACGTCTGTATAGCCACTGACAGAGTATATAATAACGTTACGATAGCCATCAGTTATACGGAAACATGACAGGGCCCTGATAAATTGATACCGCCGCTCAGGATTCCATCCGACGGTTCCTCTTACGAAAAGGAGTTGTCGTTTGTCATGCGTTGTTGTACATGCAAACCAAGATGGGTATGACAGTTTTCGATATGGATGACTCGTTTGAATATGACGACCCACATATACAAAGTGTTTCTTGTACAAGACGAAATGGCTCCAGGGTTATCTTATACCATTAGTATGTACGACTAGACGGGTTGCTATACTGACGAATCATGGAATAGCAAGGATGCGCAACAATCACCTTTGACCTCTACCGAGGCCAGGCCATTGCAGTCAAGCCACTCGTCAACCACGTTTCGGGATAAAATCTTGAAATAGACAGAAAAAATATTGTGCATGTTTGCAAATTTGTAGCTCAGGATAACATAACATCCTCGATACGTAATTACATGGACATTCATTTCTGTATTCCCAAAGTAAGTTCCCTTCACTCACTTTATTTTGTTTACAATAATTTCATATCCCCAAAACTTCTACTCATCGCGCACAACATTTAGACGCAAGTTAAGCAAATGATAGCCATTTATCAGTTCCACCAATTTAATTCCCAAAAATTAATTTAACCCCACGGATTCGAGAATGCCGAAACACTCAGTAGCCTTCATTAGAGCGGTGTTCCCAAGTTCCAGTTCGCCTGGTACAACCGCGCCGATAATGACTTTCCTTCAAAGTTGTTTAATCGGGAGCATTCTTTATGCTGTCCCTCGCACATTTCTCGATTCTTCTTTACAGATCTTTAGAATAATGGTGGAACGAGAATTCCACGCCATTTAGTTAAGAGTATGCGAGCAAGTAGCGTGCACTAATTTATTGGCATACCCCATTCACACGGTGCACACTCAACTCATACCAGCAATTCGTGAAAACGTATCTGCAGAAAGTATAGCTGCCTTGTCTGAGACAGTCAGCATACGCACCAGTTCTCTTCACACGTATACTGGCATGTGTCAAAACTGCATTACGTTAAAGACGTGCAATCGTATCTCTGAAGCTTAAGTCGTATCATATGGAAGACAATTATAAAGTCTACAGTGCAGTATTGTGCAAAGGGACGTCACGAGACGCGACACGACAAAATGCGTGCTGCAGGCGCAGTAACCTACTGCAGGTTATATATGGATGGCTGTTGTACACTGTGCTACTGTAGCATCACTAAATCATTATGACAAAACATAAAAGGCAACAAGTGACGGAAAAATAAAGCCTTCGATCACAAGAAAATATTCGAGCGTTCCAGGTACATTTATCTAAGAAAACTCACCAGTAACGACGCCGTTCATGCGGTTATACCGTCCAGACAAGGGAAAGATGCCACCGATGTACAGCGTCGGCTTGTCGCCGACGTGAGATGGTGAAAAGTTGTGCAGAAGCTGCTCGTGTTGCTCCAAGAAGAGGCACGCGATTGCGGAGAAGTTGCTTGTGCGCTGCCACTCCTCTTGGTAGAAACGCAGAAGCTCCTGATACTCGGACTGAGTGAAACTCATCTTCTGTACCAGCTCGTACACATCAGCAGCACTCTCACGTAACTTTGACCAGACCACCTGAATGCAGTCGCGGTGAAAATAATTACAAGTATGGTCAAGCTCACACATGATTAAGTACACGAGGAAATCATCACGTATAACTGCGAACTGGGCGGCGATCCAACCGTGCACTACTAGGTGACAGTTACATATTGTGTACATAGTGTCCTGGCCAACACAGGCCAGGTGGTTAAAACAGGACAGAACAACCTACGAAAATGAAACCATAAGAACGTTGAATAAGTAACGTCGCTTGTAACAAAAAGAAAAACATGGCGACTGCGGTGTACAAAACACGCCCATTTATATCGTGACTTAACCACAACCTGATAAGCTGGTACCTCACTGACAGGAATGCCCACAATACCAAAAAAAAAAAAACAAAAAAAAAACGAGCCCGAGCAGTTATGTAGCACACACCTATGATTGCAATACACAGCTGCTAGCGATATTCAGTTTGTCTCTGCTATGCTTCAATTCGTCTAGCCTCCCTGGACAACCACGTGGAGTGTCCCGTACATGCTTCTGCGCATGCGCTACAATACAACTGAATCGTTCCGTTGCTTGAAATAAAGTCACTGTTATGGAATCAGACCGGTGATACACCTACCTTTTCCATATGGTTCACTTCGTAAGGGCACTTCGGTGCACCGGGGTATTCTGGCAGGACCCCATCCTCACACTGGGGAAATGCGACATGCGTGACGTTGTTGAAGGCTGTCAATGTGTTGGGCTTCCAGTTATAGAAGATGACGGGAGTGCCTCTCTGCAAAAGACTTCCCACGTATTCTTCTAGGCGCTTACCAACCCAGGCAACGTTTACTCGTAGCTTCAGTTTCTTGATCTGTTGTGTCAGCAAGTGGAATGTTGTTTCTGTGAAGAAGTAATGA
>JARGYV010105438.1:0-12093 GCA_029532675.1 Ornithodoros moubata | reverse complement strand
TGTGATGTATTTTACAGTTGCTTGGCACGATCTGTTACGCGGTCTTTGTTCTGTGACAAATGTAACTTTGTGACTTCGAAGCTTTCTTTCTATTTATACCTCTTTCGAACTTAGGTGCCCCTGGGTTTTCTAATAGAAGAGAAGGGGAATGAAGCCATGATTTGACTACAGAGAGAGGATAAATAGACGAGCTGTCAATATAAACGAGAAAGGGATCGCAAGATATGTCTGCTAACGACAATCCACACAAGTAATTACGCTGTAAGAGAAGGAGTATTATTATTATTAGTGCAGTCGTCGCCGCAATATGAACGAGTTGCTATACTCAAAGATAAGGTTTTCTAGTAAGCAATAGACAAGCTCAAAATGCATTGGAAATTTACATTAAAAAGAAACACCGCATTTCTGTGTAATGCACTGTTATCATCTTAAAGGTATTTTGCATGTATCTCGTCAATTACAATCATATACAGAACGACAACTGGGGGCATACATTTGTATTCGTTTGAAATGGTGGTGGTGCCTGGTGCGGATGCACTTAGCCAGCGAGGCGGAGATATTAAAGTAAAAGCCTCAATGACGTTTAAG
Source organism: Ornithodoros moubata (assembly GCA_029532675.1). Taxonomy (NCBI): domain Eukaryota; kingdom Metazoa; phylum Arthropoda; class Arachnida; order Ixodida; family Argasidae; genus Ornithodoros; species Ornithodoros moubata. Next base: position 11,505 of record JARGYV010105438.1, on the reverse strand, counting down.
CTATCCTTATCGTCATCATCGTTTTCTTTTTGACACCATTCAGTTAACGACCCTTGGAAAGTGTCTTCGACAAATCACCTGCTTTGCCCTTACATGCACTGTTATCACTTCGCCCGTGGGCTATCAAGGTAATGGCTTTGATATTTCGAGTCGAACTGCAGTTTCATTCTTGACCCGCATATTAATTGACCACACCAGAAGAACATGTTAAGACTGGCTGGTGAATGTTCGACACAGACAGTCATTGACCAAGCGTGTGTACTAGCAGATAAGAGGGCCACATTGACACGGTACCCAACGAATAATACGAACTGCATCAGTATCGAAGGCCTCACAGAAATCAGATAACAGGTATGCCCCGCACTCGGACAACGACAGGGTGTACATTCCTTAGCCGGCCGGCGCCGTATATACGTCCGTCGTCGCTGTCGTCGTTGCGCTCTGCCTTCGGCGGCATATCCTCCTTTCCCCCAGCTTTTCACTCTCCCCCTGATTTGTACATTGCCGAAGAAAAAGCGAGCGAGCGAGAGAAGTTGTCCCGCTAAAGCAAAACCTGCCGACTCGCCGATTCCGCAACCAGTCCTGCCAAGGGGTTGAACGAAACCCCGTTAACGGATTGAGGCCTCAAGTGTTGATTTTCCACCTTGCTCTCCTATCCGCAAAGTAGACGCATCCCGGACTTGTACACCAGTGTACTTCAGTGGATGTCCATTGCCCCGCGATCCTGCACGTTTGGCATGCCTCCGACTTGAAGTCTGTGTCTTGAAACGGATGCTTCGTGCTTGCCTGCGTTCATCGGTTAGAGATCCCTCCTGCCACTCCCCCTTCAGCCTGTTTTTCGACGTGCTCAAGTCAGCAGCTTTGTTGCCAGCTGTGTGAGGAATACTGCTGAAATGGAGTACTCGTGAGGGGCTGTTGTTCATCCTCTAGTTTGCGTCTCAGGTGATACCGTGGTCAACGGCTACATTCGCAATAACAGTGTGACAACAAGTCAGAATTCCGAGGAGCATGCCACATCCCAACCAGACAAAGGACGATTCCGCGGTAAGTGACTTTTTCGGCCCAAACACCAGCAAGCAAAGCGACTGTTCTAAACGCAGTACTCGCTACACACTACCTCTGACAGTCCAGTCGGGCAAGACGGGTAATGTGCGCGCGTAAACAAACCTGTTGTCGTGGAAAACGTAGGGGGTTGAATCTGATACAAAAGAGCTGACTTTCGCTACTAGTGTCCGTTCAAAACAACCCAAGGAACACGTCGATCAGATGTCAGAACGGATGATGCGTCTCGGCGATAATCTATTAGGTCATCGACACTCTTGTTCAGCAAACTAACAAGGTCATGCGTCTGCGTCAAACGCACGTCTAGATGCACGGTATTTTTGCTGCACGCGTGTTGCAAATCTTGTTAACTTGCCTGAGCCGCAAGACTTAGAGATCGACTTGTTCATCTGACAACGTCCGGAAACGAACCTCGTTGCAGATTGTAGCACACACGACAGTCATTTCTACATACGTTGGCCATCGCTTCTTCGACTACCTTGCGTTCGCGAGCTCGTTGTCGATATGGCTTCTGACAGATCATAAGCTCTTTTTCTCTTTCTTCCTCTCTTCATGCACATTAATTGCACGGGCGCGTAGACAAAGAGCCTGCGGTAACGCTGTATAGCGTGCCAAATCACGGCCTCTTGGGGAAGAATTGTATTGTACGGCTGCTTTGCACGCGATGAGCGAACGGCGTGAAGCGAATTACGCCTTGCAGCACCTTTGAGTTTGTGATTTGCCTCGTGCTGCTGAAGAGATCGAGATTGGATGGAACGGTAAACTGCTGGGTTGCAGTAGTGGCAGGACACTTTATTGTGCGGTGGTGTCATAGTCAGCGGTAGGACGTTTGTCGGGGTCTTACGCAGAACGCAAAATAAAACAAACTGCCTTCTGTCACCCGAAGCGGTCTCATACATCTTTTGAGTCACGCGCGTTGTACTCGACAGCAGCGCGCGTTTCGCCCGGCCGTCATTGTCGGTCGGAAGCGTACCGCGTTGCGCATCACCCGAGACGCAAATACAAAGCCTTTTTGTATGCATACCATCTCATAAAGTCAAGATTCGTCATCGCCCACCATCATATGTGCGTGTCGAACGACATAAGTGGCTTGCCTGCTGTGCAAACAGTGCTGAAACCTGTTGCACGTTCATTGTGCGCCGTCTTGGATATGTATTCGCCTTATGTGGAATGTGACGGGACACGCTCACAAGTGGAGTGTGTACAGGAAGATGTAACTTCTTTTTTTTTCTTTCTTGTTTGAGGAGTTCAGGTGGAAGAAAATGAATAGCGGCACGAAACGCGAGAAGCGAGCGTTGCGGAATTCGCCGAGCGGCACGCGCTTCCTCCTTCTGCGACAGGTTCGATATATGGGGACTCCTTGTGACATTACTCCTGTGACGGTAACTTTGACTTGGCACCGCCTTCTTGTGGAATCAAATTTTTTCTTTTATATATATATATATCTGTTGTTCCTTCCTTCTTTTTTCGGTTTTTAAGTACAGCAGCAGATGCTAGTCACGAAAATTATATAACGAACGGTAATGAAGACAAAAGGGAAACCGTCATCCGCTTTCGCGCGTTCCTTTGCTCCCGCAATCTCTTCGTGCTTAACGCAGGAAGTTTCTGTCCTTTCTATAGGAGGTACGTGTACATACTCCCATGTCATACTTTGGCAACGAATTCGCCAGCGAGGCCTAGAGGGTTTAAGGTGGGAACAGTTTAAGAGTTATTTCATCTTATTTTATTTATTTATACCCTCGTTTGGAGTACAAATAACCCTGTTCGTTACATATTTATCGTGGCTATGCCTGAGGGTTTCTGTTCAGCGCGTATTTGACGTCCTTGATTTGTTCGGGCTTCATCCCGAACCAGTCTTTGGGGTCGAAGCCCGGCGTGGATTTCGTACTCTCCTGCCACTCCTGCGTTACGCTGTTAGCACAAAACGTTCTCACGCTTTCAACCCAAGCAGCACAATGTACTGAAAGTCGTGTGCATTAGGGGTGGTGGGGTTGATCAAGGTTGCTTTTGCACTTACCAAGCATTACAAAGACGCAGCAACAAACAGATAAGACACCTGACGGCCACCCCTGTTGCACCTGACTTTCAGTACATTGTGCTGCTAGGGAACTATCACTCGATCACCTTCTAAGGCAAGATTCACCCTGCAGTTTTGCTTTTCTTTCTTCTTTTTTTCTGTCTCTCTCGTCCACTGAACGTGAATCCATTTAGAATGCAGAGGGAAGCCCTTGTACAGAGGACTTTCTTTCGTTATGTTTCTTCTTAGCGTTTACCCGTTATGGTTATAACGTCATCGGTGTTTGATGAGCTGCTGGCGAAGCACTTTTATATGTTTTTCCGAGGATCTATCTGGGCGCGCTGTCGAGAACGAACGATGCACATTGATCGAGAAGACTGGTTTTTCAAGTTAGCCACTGAAGGACGAAAGGAAGTGCAGCCGGGCTTGTCCCGGGTACTGTTAACACTGTCTGCACTGCGAGTATAGTGACCCTGAAGAAACGAACCGACGAGCCCCAATCTCCCAGCGAAAATCTCTGGTGGGTGACGTAAAATAGCGTCAATATCCACCTGGAACGTTATATTCGACGCGGAAGTTTTTTGACGGGTGCGCAGTTTGCTTGAAAACAGCCCGCATCAGCACCTTGGGTCACTCGCGTAATCGGCCTGGACGGCCTTTCGTAAGAGCCTTTATGCAAGCAGGAAAGTATCGCGTGAGGTGGTATTTCTGCACGCCAACAGAATAGGAAACGGTTCGACTTCAACGTCAGCTTGACAGTGGACAGGAGAAGCTATAATCTAGTGCTGGACCGTAGATGGATCCAAAATTTCTCTTGTCTCTCTCTAAATATAAGAAATCAGAATAAAAATAAACGGAAAATATTTTTAGAGGTTTCGCTGTAGCCTATCACTCTCATTGTGTGGGGAGACCTGTCGCTGCCGGCTTCTATTTAACGAGAATAATCTCGTGTACAGCGATATAGTCATATCAGCGATCTGACTTTTTTTGTCAACACCGTTTATAAGCGGACGAAATATAACCGCTGCCGCAAAGCAAATGATGACGAGGTGTATATGAGTGAAAGTCACAACGGTGCTCCAAGCGGCCGTTAAAGAAAAGGAACGAAGGGTTACAGAATATTCTTTCGACGTCCTTCAAACTTTGGGAGAGTATTCGCATTCTTTGCTTGTTCGTCTGTTGCCTTTTGCGGCCACTTGGAGCAGTGTTGTGACTTTCTCTCTCGTGCATCAAGGGGCGAGGAAAACGCGTGCGTCTGTGGGTCCGAAAATATACAAAACGAATTTAAAAAAAAAGTTTCCTTTTTCCCTCGGCAGAGGCTGTGAACAAACAGTTGCGCAGATTTCTTCCCCGAATAACGCAACGACATCAGGGGAACGAGATCTGCTATTGTTGCGCTTCAACAGATCTCTATCTTCAATAATTCAAAGATGATCAGCGCACATTAATTAATGCAACGTTGTAATAATTTTCTGACGCGCTTGTAAGGGAGGCCCACTAGTGTAGAGCTTGTGACCCTTCCTCGCAATTTCGGAAAATATATTAATATTTTAAAAAATTCTGTTCGCAGTTAGCTGGGACACCCTGTATGCGATAGACGTTTTACCTACCCGCAGGATGCCTGCGCCTCGCCAGGCCAAAAAGGCAGGAGTTCACACACATATCCTTAAGGCTTTCTGATCTACCACCATTCCTTCGTGTCGCATTCACAACAGGAATGTGATTAAGCATTGCTCCTTGGGCGAAACAAAGGGATCACATACTTCCAATCCGGGTCGTATACACGTATTAGAATCCCCCTCTCTCAGCAGGGCCAATGTGAGAACGTCATTAGACCACTATGAATGCGTACCGGCAGCATCTCCAATAAGGATATACTTACTTCGTGCTATTATACCATCTGCATTATGACAGCCTGTATCCTTCCAGCGTTTTCAGCGACTGTTTTGCTTTCGATGAGATGATGAATCAGTTACATGCGAAGACTCGCAAACGAAAGGTCTGCATTGTTGTGCTCAAATCAAAACACTGCCATCACTTTTGCCGCAAGAAGTTTCAGGAAGCCGTAGTTTCAACCTTGCGGACGTTTCGGCATATTCCATCAATTAAAAAGAAATAAGTAATTTCACCCGTAATGAGCCTCGAGACCTCCTTCACACCACAAGAATTTCAGACAGGATATCCACATACGAAGGAAAAGATAAGAACGATAAGACCTATAGGCAGCGAAAGCAAACTTAATCACCAAGCGGCGCGTTGGCGGCAGCAGCCGTAGTATCTCACCATCTGAATTGCGCTGCAGGATAACCGAATGTTTTAGCTTCTTTGGAAAAGCGAAACCTTTCGGGAGTCAGAAATAAGCACGCATTACCTTCCTTTCGGAGTTAATTGCTTTAATGTATCCCCCGGACACACTCAGGCGGCGGTAGAGGTAAGAAATTCTGCACAAGGCTGTGTATTATGAATGAAAAGCAAACCTGCCCGCAATTGATGCGTGCGAGATAAGTGACGGAAAAGCAACGGGCGTTAGCAACGGCCCAGTGTACATCAAGTTTCCCATGTGTGCGTAGTACTACGGCTTCTGCGCAGTCATCTGTGACGGCAGGGGAGACATCGTCTTCCTCCAGCGTTCCCCCGTTTGCCATTTCCGCCATTCGTCCAGATGGAGTCGTGACCCCGTTCGAGGGAGAAATATATTCCGTCACTTCCCGCGTTCATATACATGTATTTCATGATGTCTGCGAGGTGTCTATCATCAAACGGTTACCCTGTTCCGAATACTTTTCTTTCGTGTAGTCGGATGCTTGGCCTTCGAAAAGTTTTCGTACAGTGTTTTTCTATATAAAATATATATGTCACGTATATATTACAGCAAGTATTCGCTGCGCGATGTGAAAGGTGTTTACTTTTGTGCGCGTGTGTCGCCGTGTTCAGTCCTTTGGTGAGCCGTAGGTATGAATAGGACTCGATCTGCGCGTGACTTTCATCCCAGGTATGTAGAAAGTTGGCACCGAATGTGTTTACAGCTCAAAATATTGGCTTCCAATCGTCTATCACGCGAGCCCAGGGGTCAGCGCCATCGCTTTCTACCTTGTTCGGACGCAGCGAGAATTATAATTTGTACGGCGTTGATGGCACATGTAATAGTACATACCCCCTCGGCTTTCCATCCATCGTTGCGCATATACATACCCGTCATGGGAATTGTAGCTGAACTCCTCCTGCGTTGCAGAAGATGTGATTGGAGGAACGGAAGGGAGCATGGGCTCAAAGAGTTTGTGCGACATTCGTCCAGGAAGCTCCGAAACGCCCGAAATGGGATTGGCGGCTTCTTGGAACCGACACTTTCAAGAATTTCTGGAAAAGCGGCAGATATTGAAACGAGGAGTTCCTGGAGGAACACACACAGTTGCTTTTACTTCAGCGTGCTGAGTTTGCAGTCATAAGCGGAGTATAACAGTGTCCCAAGCGTGACGGAAAAGCTTCTACGAGTATCTGCCAAAAAGAGACGTATATAAAAAAATGCGTTAATGCTGACAAATATACCTTTTTTGTTCGAACTTGCTTGTCTCGCGATATGCATATTCGCGGCGCCAAACTTGCGGGAGAACTTTGCTTCTGACCTTGGAATGTCGAGTTCTTTTCTCGCGCGCTCTAGCAAAATTTGCCAGAAGGCACGTATTCACGTCTTGCTTACCTAACACCGAACACCGGCTAGCTTTCCTTCCCGTGGTCTTTGGCCAAGGGCAAGTGAACGAGGCGATTTCTTATGTACTTTTATTTTTCACTTATTTTTATGCGAGCGCTGTACTGAAGCCATTCCGCCGTCAGTCAGTATCGGGTTGGGGCTGGCTTTTTGCGCTTCATTCTTGATTCGTGTTAACGCCTATCCAAGATCGGATCGTAGCGTAAGGCTCATGATAGTAAGTCGAGAAAAAAGAAACGCAAGGAAGGGAAACTCGTTCTCCGAAAACGAGGACAGTAGACCGACGGACTTCCAGAGGTTGTTCCAGGGTTGTGCATGCGTCTCAGAGAGGAGAAGCGTTCTGCGTAAATTTAGCCATTACGGCTGCTTTATATGCATAGATGTTCCTTTTTTATCTTTTTCCCCCGTCGCGGAGTATTACAGGTGGGTGATATCCGCGCGTAAAATAAGAGTCTACAAACGACAACCCGAACGCCATACGGGACGACAGTTCCCTCTCAGACGCGAAGGTTTGTCTTCACCAGTGATAGATACAAACTAATTTGAAAGTCAACTAATCACTCCTGTTAGTGTTCCAGAGCAAGGAATCACTGTCACTGGAACCGTCCACTGTTCACATGTTCACTACAACACTGGTCGCTACTTGTCCGCACCACCTAATGGCATTGTTTTGCCGAGGGCTGACGGTTTGTCTTCGTGGTCCCGGTTGTTCATCAGCACCAACGTTACCATAACGCCGTAATGTTGCCGTATACCATTGCTTTTGTCCTGCTGTGGACTGTGCAACAGACACAGGTCTGGCTTTTCTTTTTGTTCACGGCTCTTCTGCTTGTGAACTACGCCATATAAGATCATGGGAATTCCCTTCCGGATGCGGCATTGTTCTGGCGCACATCTCTGGCTGTTACAAAAAGGGACACTATTTTATACGCCTGAATGGTTACTGCGTGTAAGATGACGTCAATGGAAATACTTAGGCGTACACTTGGATTGCTTATAATGGTATCAGATTGGAAATCTGTGGTTTTTCACGTAGTATTATACGTATGACTGATATAAGGTATATAATTCGTTTCTCTTTCTTTTTTTAATGACGTGTAGGTTCGGAGTAGCTTTATTTCTTATGCCTGCATGCTGGCTCCAGATAACTGATATGAAATGTCAGGTTCGAACCTGCATCCTTCTTATTGGCGCTCAGGGATCCGTGGACGCAATGAGTTCTGCTATCTCTGCACGTGCTCTCTTTTTACGTCTTCATTAGCACATACTCATATATTTGGTCTTAATGTACCTTTTTTTAATGACGTAATAGGTGCTACACACCTCACGTATACCGGAATGTGGCCATTTTGGAACCCGATGGTGGAAGTCCTAAAGGATATTAGAAATAATTAATCGAGGGTAAACATGACGTTGGTACCTTGATACCTATTATATTTTTTGGTACCTATTGGTTGGTACCTATTATATATATTTTCTTCGGGTCATTTATAGATAGGCGAGCATTTTACCAATTAGCCTATCACGATGCTCTTGCACACTAACGTTTTTCGTTGTCGTACACGGACAGCCCGCTCATCATTCTCTCTGTTTTATATTTTTTATATATACACATCAATGAATTTCTCCTTCACTTTGACTTCTCTCGCGATATCACCCCCGATCATCACAACACGTCCAGTGTTCAGTAGAGCCCAACACAAACTGTGCCTAGCCAGTGCTTCTAGAGGCAGACCTAAGTTGTATATTTTCAAGGAGAAGCAGCCAGTCTCGTCGGACGTGTGCCCTAGATACCCGTGAAAGGCGACAGTTTGCCGTTGCCAGCGAAGAACGTGCCACGAGAAGTTGGAATCGGCTGGCAGAAAACAAGGTTACGGCGTCGCAGCAAGTTCCGCCTCGGGTGGCTCTTCCATTCAATCAAATCATCAGATCTCGACCGTCTATTTCGGTGACCGATACGGCACGGGACACCGTAGACATTTCCCAAGGCGGTAACAACGACTCCGTTGACTTTCTTTTTCCTTTTGTTCGTCTTTTTATGTCCCCCTGGATGCCGTAACAGTTATATAACTGCTAGATACGATAAAAGAAAGGACTGACAATGCTGTGCTCCGTATGCCGTTTGCAGACAACACGAGAAATAAACGAATGGTAGAATCGTGCAAGATCGTGAACGAACCGTATTTGGGTAAGGCACCTATTTTCTGCCTCGAGATAAATGGAACGCTATCGACGTTTCTAGACAGGCGCAGATAATTTAGTTTTCCCGCCAAACATAACACCGTACAGGATAAAAAAAAATAAAAGAAAGAACGAAAACAAGGCGACTGGGGGCCTTACTTCGATCGGTACGTTCGATGTGGAACGTGCCGTGTAAGCGCAACGCCCCATTATTGGGAATACTTGGGCTGATACTCAAAAGGAACTGCGCAGTGCACGCGCACCATCTTAGTGCATTAGAGTGTCTCTCACACCTCAACTCGTTTCAGAGCATATTGCTCACCTTGCTCGTTTGTAGTTCACCTAATTTCTCTCACGTGTTGTCCCCTAAAGATACGCTGTGACATTTTGGTTTATTTATGGAGCGTGTCCCTCGTAGAGCGTCGTTTTAATGCATTTCACCGGCGGGTGTTTTGTAGCGCACTTCTGCCGTAGAAACAGAAGGCCATTAATCGCTATGAAGCCTCGCATTAATGAAAGCGTTGATCAGCCTCAGTATCATTAGAACGTCGCCTAACGTCGGTCGCCTTCGAACTCAGGACGTGGTTGGTTCGTTTGGCTGCTGCTGCCTTAGGCACTCCTTAGTAATATGTGCGTATGTGCCTCCTTTGTGTTTCGCAACAGAGCTGACGAGACTCGAAGGGGAAGATAAAGTGATCGACGTCGTGAAATTCGTGGCAATCTGTTAATAAGTTGCTCGCAATGTCGGTTTCTTACTTTTATTCATCCCCTAAATCTCCCTTCTTCTTGGATTGCGCGGCTTGTGGCTAAATTCCTTTGTTAATCCAGTTCAGTGTAGAAAAAAAAAATGGAGATGTGAGTCCCGACAAAGTCACACTACCCCAGTTTGCCTAAAGCCTGATTCCGTTGTTCTCGCGGCTTTTGCCATAGAAATTATTGTTGGGCTCAGACGCATTTTGCAACAACAATTGTATTCGTTCACGTTGTACTCGTTGCGCAAAAAAAAAAAAGCAAGAAAAAGTGGCTCCGTGCCCAGACTTGAATCGCCCCGGCACCTGTGGACTCTAAAAGCGAAGCGGGTCGTCTCATTTCACGCAGAGGTGCCAAGATTGCGCAGAAATTTCGCCGTTGCAGTTCCTTGTACTGGTTTTTCGAATAACCAGACGGCTGCAGAGGGCGTTGGTCTCTCCACCCTTCTTCGCTGACTGCCAGAACGTTTTAGATTTATTAGCCCTGCACGACGGCCAGACGGACGGAGACCTTTGCTTCGCCCTAGTGTCCTAGAAGCCGTTTTGTTACCGATTAAAGAAGTCGGTCTCGTTAAAGAAAGTAGTGACAGATGAGTGAAAGAATTCCCGCTAATGATGTGGTCGTATGTGGTCCCACTGTGCAGGCGGTCTCTGGTCGTGTGGGCGGTTTTCTGGCTGTTAGGGGTGTTGGCCCTGCTGCGAGTTCGTGAGCGTGCAGTGGAGAAGGTGAAGAAAGTCCGAACGACGTAGAAAAATAGGGTTGAGTCTACTTCTACTATTTGCCTGCGTATGTGTTACTTGTAACTGCTTGTCCTTGGGGTTGGGGATGATCTGGCCTTTAATACTCTAATCGACGTCTGACGTAATAAATAGCATGAAATCAGACTGATCTTTTTTGCATGGCGTGATGTAATTACTGCATTTCGACAGGTCCTCTATCGCAAGTTCAACTGAATGGTAGTTTCAATACCGCCGAGTTTCTATGGCAAATAAGGGTGGTGGTATTACCCTTCCTTCTAGTACTTTCCTCTGTTCCTCTCTCTGGTATTTTTATTTACTTTTTTAACTAAAGCGTCTTTCCATTCGATCGGATATGACGAAAGAAGTTTCGAGAACATGTCTACAGAGACTGTCGGAATGGGACGAATAAGAATTGAGCGGCCTTTTGACGCTTTGAAGTTTATTGCTTCTTAGACTGCATTCGTCCACACAACCGACTCTCGATCAGAGCAACACGTGCACCCTACTTTAATTCTATCTCTGAGATAAATTACTTTTCCCCCACCCACGTTCGTTTGTTGGGTACAGACCTGGGAGGTAAGGGTGGAATGGAAAGAGTGCCGCCACCTTTGTTCTCAAATGGTGCCCACGCACCATTCCTGGCAGCGCAATGGAACGACAAAGTGCTTTGCTGCTTGGCGCCGTTGCGTGTGGCTGCGCGTGATGAGTAGCGGCGTGCGCTAATTGGTCAGCAATCAATTAAGCCTGTACATGCAGCCTTCCGGGTCAAGGCATTCCTTCACGAGGAAGGTCCCTTTGACCTTTAGAGGGATCGTTACCGAGAAAGCCTGCACTAAAAATTGCGTATTAGCTACTCGAGATGTGCTGCATCGCGTAGCACGTCGGCTTTCTTTCTGTGTGTTCCGCTTTTCTTTTAACAGTGTAAAGGAATAACGTTGGTATAATGTGGAAGGAAAGTAGTCTACGGTTGAAGGTCAATTTCTCGTCTCAATCTGTACCCGAAGCTTCAAATCTCTTCCTGCAGTCACGGGACGTGGAAACGTTTACAG
>JARGYV010105432.1:43261-57141 GCA_029532675.1 Ornithodoros moubata | reverse complement strand
GACGTAAACAATAGGTCCCTCAATGCCTCTAACCTAACTTTCGTCACGAACGGACATCACTGAACGTGGACCCATCCTCGACGTGCCACTAACCTAACCTTTGACAAATGATCTGGGTGATGAAATGATCTTTCCTACCCTGCGTTTGATACCATGCTTTCTGGGGCAACGTTTTCCGCGACCCATCCCGATTACCCTTCGACACGTCAGTACATCCAACGCGCCGTGACATCCAACGCGCCGTGACATCCAACGTGCCCTTACATCCAACGTGCCCTTACATCCAACGTGCCCTTACATCCAACGCGCCGTTACATCCAAACCGTGTCATTACATCCAACGAGCCATTACGTCCAACGTGCTGTTACATCCATCGATGGATGTAACAGCACGTTGGACGTAATGGCTCGTTGGATGTAATGACTCGTTGGATGTAATGGCTCGTTACCCTGGGATAGTAGTGTGCAGGTCAAGCAAAATTTCGCTTGTCTTCATTGTGTTCCAGGTAGTGGCAGAAAGTTTGGATTCGTTAAAGATGGATGAAAAACAAGGTTGCTGTGCTTGACTTACTCGATCACTGAATCAACAGTGACTAGAATAACCTTACCCTTACTACTGCCAAGGCTGTCAAAGATCTTTCTTCTTTACGTTGCGACAGCTGTCCAAGAATCGGTAGCCCTCAAACTAATCAGCTTCTGACAGGCTTCCCGTGGCAGAACAGTGCATCCTGTCGTAGCTTTGTTACCTTGCTTTCCATGAAACGTTCTTCCCCTCTGTCCACTGAACACCAGAAACCCAGCCGCTTTTGAACAGTTAAAGCAGAAAATTGCCCTAATTCTTTCCCGCGTATTCTGTGCATGACGCTTCCAATTGCGTCACGGGCATCGCTTTGGCACTTAACTCCACGCAACGCGCCTCCTGTACTTGGCAGTCACTGGCATTCTTTTATAAGCTCAAGCCATCGGATACTCCTTGCCATCGTCTTTGGCGTGAGGCACTTTAATCACTTCTTGGAAAATAGCTGCTTTACTATGCTCACGGACAACAAGCGGCACACAGGTTGTCAGTCACCATTGGATTGATCACTGACTTTCAGCACGGTGTCGCTCTGGCAATTTTGTGACCAATGCGCTGAAGAAGTCGAGTCACTTCTTAAGTGCATACCGACGAAACCTCCGACTATCGCCCACTCTCCCTTCATATCTTTCTTGGCTTCCACTGATCACGTGTCCGACGTTTTCCTTCATGATTGAAGATGTCACCTCGCCCAGCTCAACACCTTGCCTTGGAACACTTGACGAAGGTGACCCTTGTCCTCCTTGGATGGGGGTTGGGAGGGCTTTGACGTCTATCATCGAATATTTTTACTCCTATACTTACCCGGGTGTTCGGGTCACGCGTTGTGGCTGGTTACGTGGAACTAAAATAGAAGAAAAAAAGGCAGAGATTTCAATAAGTTGTTGGATATGTTGCATACTTGAAGAAGCGTGAGCCACGGTACAGAACAAGAACGAGCCTCCCAGCCTGCAACCAGCCTCTCCACCTCTGTCAACCTCAAGCTCTCCCCGGTTCAGCTATTCAGAGTGCCTGTTTTTAGGCGCCACAGATTTTTGAATACAAATCTATGAGAGCCCCAGATACGCCGTTTGGGCGTCAACATAATTGGCCTGGCGGACATCTCTCCTAGCCGATCGCATCAGTGTTCAATGACTAATGAACTAATATCATATAATTAACTTTTTAATTAATGAGTCTTAGGAAACACCGAGATAGCAGATTTGAAGACCGTCGTGATCGAAAGCTATCCCATTTGTCAGCTACGTCAAAATGTTTCTGTGTGCTATGCAAATGAACATCAACCGAACCTCAGCGCTGAATTTGCGCCGGAAGGGAGTAGCAAAAGGCTGTAACAACCTCGAGGAACATGACCACATGACCTCATCGAAGCCTTGGATGAGGGTTTGCAGCGCTGAAGGGATAAACACGTCGGAGTTGTAGATACGATCCGTGGGTGCGTTCCGCTCTCAGTAAAGGAAAGAAATGAAAACAGTTCCCTTTTGCTGTTGGTGCTGTTGTTTTTTGTTTGTTTGTTTTCTTTTCTTTTTCCTTCTTCTTCTTCCTGTTCCCCGCCTAAACAGGGAAGGCGCTTTGTAACGCTGGCCAGCGGTACAAAGACGGTACATAAAATCTGTGTGGTGTTGTACGTAAGCCTATGAAAACGGATACCATCCAGTCTCTTCCATTCCTTACTTTATTCTCTTTGTTCGTGCCCGATGTTCATGACGATTCTCACGACACCACACATCCCCCCCTCTTCAAAGGTATCACTGTGCATCCTGTGCTGTGTGTCCTAACTAAAGAGCTACTTTTGTGAGTGAGTATCCACCACAAGTTCTACGTCTGGGTAGCGTACTGGAGGGGCACGTTTCATCGTTGAAGGTCGTAGGGGCACGGATCCGTCGGCAGTGCGTTGTTGAGGTGTAGGCGGTCCTGAACTGGTTGGAGACGATGGCATCACCTCGACTTGACATGACGTCACTTCATCAACCCGACCACCCCTAACGCACCCGACTTTCAGTACATTGAGCTGTTTGGGGTTGCTCTCTTCACTGCTGCAAACCCTCACCTAAGGCCTCGATGGATCATGTGGTCAGGACCGCCGGAGCTGTTAGAGCCTTTTGCCCCCGAAGGAAAAATCAGAACATCCCTTCCGGCGCAAATTCAGCACCGAGATTCGGTTGAGGCTCATTTGCGTAGCAAACAGAAACTGCTCGTATCGTGAAGCACACAGACATCTCGACATCGTTGACAGCTGGAATAGCTTTCGACTACAACGGTCTTCAATTCTGCTGTCTCAGTTTTTCCTAAAACTCGTCATTAAAAAGTTAATTATCGGACTTGAGTTAGACAGTCATCGAACACTGATGCCATCGGCTAGGAAAGATGCCCGCCAGGGCAGCTATATTAGGCACTCAAACGGCACATCGGGGACTCTCATAGATTGTTATTTAAGAATAAAATGCCTAAAAAGGGCACTGTGTATACATATACCATAGAAATCCCAACCCTTCACGACATCACATCCTGGTGATGAGTTTTGAATTTCTGTTAAGTCTTGTTGATTTCCTATTGAATCAACTTAAATTAATCCTAATCTGAATCTCATTTTGAACTGATTTATCTCAAAAGAACTCAACAGATTCCTAAATTACTGTGCACACGTGTGTATAAGCTCCCTCCGCAGCTGTCTTCTCTGGTGTGCCTTGACAGATTTGGCATGACGTATATATTCTACTCAGGATTCAACTCTGAGCTGACACAGTTTGAAACATCGAAAAAAGCCTGTAAAACCAATAATCATACTCACTTCCTTTATTTCTTTCTTTTTTTTTTTTATTCGTTGCATACATCAAGAGGTACCCTGGTGCAAATTTGAGCTGAGAAATAGAGTTAAGTGCAACTCAGTAAATTATCTCCGCTATCTCTACAGAAGGCCAGTTATTGATAGTGAAGGGTACTGTTCTTCACCAGGATTCCAAAACAACGCAGCCTGATAGAAAACAAGGTAAATTTAATTTTAATGAAAAATCAGGCCACACTCAGAAGCCAAATCAAGAGAAGTACATTAGACGTTCAATAAAAATTCCCCAATGCTTGTTCAAGAAATTAAGCAGAGTTTCAATGAAATCTCAATAGCCATTTTTATATGAAATTACTAATGGGAATTACAGTGCATCGATTATGTACGAAGGCATATGGAATAAACGCAGGGTTAGATTGTTCAAGAACTGTCTATCCATATGTGCCGTAAGACATGGCTGGGTTTGTAAGGGGTCACCCATATTAAACAAGAGCCGTAATTGCAGCCTCTTACAGTGTCCGAGAGTTCAATACAGGTAAACTCCTCAGTGGCGATGTGCCACAAAATCGTAGTTGAATAGAAGTACAGACGAAGAATGCACGCTTGACAAACGCACAAGTCATCTGCAAGCACCGTAAACGCTCTTCCCACTTATTATTCCGACATAATAGCACCGTCTGCGGGCAATCTTCTTTCGTTTTAAAACGTATCGTACATAAAATAGGGGCTGGGTATTGTTGATTACCTCCACGGGGGTTCAATCTCTCTATATCTGAGGATATAATTTCCCGACATCGCGTTGAAAGAAGGTCTCGTTATTCTATTGAGTCTTTTTGAACGTTTCTTCTTTTCCTCGAACATCTTCACTTATGACGTTCCTGTCTTTGTGTGTTCGCGCACCGATGAGGGGAAGTTCTGCTCGATGGACGCCTGGAAAACTGCGATTATCTTTTTCCACCTTTTCATTTTGAACCTTATTTCACACATTCCCGTGGGGCCTGCTCGTCCAGTGTATATGTCTCTGGTAATTTGCCAAGCTCTTCTAAAGGCGGTTCTCGCCTCGAAACAAAGGCTCGGGTATCGGCCACAGACAATGGGATGGGACAGTGTGTTTGATGAACGTAGCCGCTCTTTTCTTGTCTTCGTTTAGCCGCTAGGCTGACTCTCTTCTTTTGCACTTGATATTATCACGATCACCGGGAAAAATGGGGCTTGCCAGATCGACAGCGTGCTGGTTGTATTAACTGAATTGAGGTATGGGCTTTGGGAAACAAAGCTTTGCTGCACTTTTTGCCCTCAGGTGCACAGTTGCTTCCGTCTTACTGTTTGTAATCATTACTTCTCTTTGTTTGACTCATAAAAAAAAACAAGTGAACTTGTCATTCTCGTCCTTCGTCACAGACTTTGTGAAAGACTGCTTTCTACAACAGCCTCGCAATATTGCGTGTTTTCCATGTATGCGAATAGTCGGATGCCTGCGGTCACTTGTCAGAACCTGGTGTAGAATGTCATAGTAATATTCACGCTGGGCAGACGTAGAGTAAATGAGTATCTATCTTCAGTGGCATGCATAGCAAGAAGAGAAAGCTTCCGGCGAGGAAGCAGCCGACATTTCGAGCAGCAGTCCCTGTTTGATATATCGGCGGCTTCCTTACCTGCGGCTTTTAGACTTCCTACTTTGGATTCGGGTCGCGGAACTTTTTCACTTATGTTGATACAGAGCAACAGTAGAGAGAACTTTCTCAAATTGTTGCTTGTGTGCACACATTATACTTGAAGTACTGCGTATTAGTACTCTTTTGAGAGATATTGAAGTATTCATCTGGTAAAGGGTTGCACACAAGGGCTATAGGGCTATAAGCACACGTATAGCCATTTTGTGGAAGAACACGCAGAACAATGAACTGAGTTCCTTGAGTCGCGCGAAAATAATGGTGATGTACATGGCAAACGGTCCCTCTAAGCGGGCTGGGGCAAAAAAATGTGCGAAATGAAAGGTTTGGTTATTTAAAAGTTATAGTTAATATTGCGCGTCGAACAATGAATTTACTAATCATCCGACAAGCCCAGTTATGGGAGAATAGGAAAACGACGCGACGAAGACCTCAAAGACAACTAAAGTTTAATGGACAAAACGGAGACATGAATACACTTAGGGAGGGAGAAAGAAACAAACGCCGTTCTTCCTGACCATGTCAACATGTGTAGCAGGCTAATAGCACCGAATTCTCTGCAAATGTGTGCTACACGAAAACATACGCTCTAAGTAATGTAAAAAATTACCACTTATCGCTGGCAAATATTCTGCATTTTATAAACAGAGAGAGAGAGAGAGAGAAAGCATGAAGCTACATGGACTAACAGTGACAATAAGCATCGACCTTGACTACCGTAGCTGTCCACCTCCACAACCTGACGTAACCACTAGTCAGAATGAGTTCAGCCACCAGCGTTGATTACATTAGGGTAAAAACATAACAGAACAGCCCTCATGACATCCAAAAATGATGTCCTCGACGCCGACATCAATCTGTTTTTCGTCATCACGTATGAACTCCTGCAAATTGTCACTTTGTTAAAGAAGCATTAAAGTAGCTTAAAACGTGTCTCGAAATCTTACTTCTATCTACAAGTGCGTTGCCGACAGTATTCATGTAAAATAATTTTGTGGAATGAACTCGAGACATCGCGCGAACGAATTTTCACAATCACACTGAAAGTGAGCTGGAGCTCCACAGAGTCATCAGTAACATTTGCGCGTGACGACTGTAGTCGACTGCGCTGATTGGCGCTCCCACGCGCGGCCACTAACCGAAAAGATAAAAAGAAAAGGTCTGCTATGTTCATGCGTCTCCCCTCCTTTCTAAGCTCATGTACGAAGCATGAAACTGAGGAACAGCTAAGGGAAGCGCTCGACTGGCGTGCGGGAGTGGGTGCATTGAATGTCTAGCCTGTTAAGTCGTCACCGTTGCTACATGCGCATGCGTGGGCTTCTTCTTCTGCCTTCGCCTTTCTGGCCATTAGCCAGGACAGCTTTTGGGCATGCATGGGCTGCCTGGTGCAAAAAGAAGGAAAAGGAGCCTTTTTGCTGACCGCGATCGCTGAGGGCGAGATATCACGACGAACGCAGGGGGACAGATGCGTCCTGGGTTGACCTCGAAGGGAAAGGAGGCAATCTCAACGTCCTGGGGCCATAATTGCTGTTCATGTAGGAAAGAAGTTCACCCATTGGAACATAAATAGAATGACATTTCAAAATTTTAATGAACGAATTGCATGCACGCGATCGTTCGTGCATCGATATTGAAGAAGCAATACTCGTGCGCCATGTGACGTGCTTGCCTTATTTTTCCTCCGCCCTGCGTCACCAGTTTTTAGCAACACGTTCAGTTTTATAGATATGGGAGTAAAGCAACGGTTGTAATATTTCTCCATCTCTTGCCTATTGGAAGAAGAAAACGATTTCATTCTGAAGGCCATCATGCGCCTCGAGCGTCAAATATCGATCTGTACACCGGTGTGGTCAACGAATTGTTGCTACAGGATATGAAGGAAGCGCGGTGGACAGCTTTAAAGGTTGAACGCGCACGAACGACGGATCGGCGGGGAAATATGTCCGAAATGGGCAGTGATGCAACCAACCGAGACTGGTAAAGGTATGACGGAGAATGAGTGTTCAGGTATCACAGCTGTGCAGGAGCAGGTTGTATCTCTTTGCAAAAAGAGTCCACAACGCAAAGATAGAAAGTGCGCATGAGTCATTTGAGCTTCCGAATGTAATGTAAACTAGAACAATACCCCGAAAGTACTGTAGTGTGGTCGGGGGCTATGCTGTGCATAAGCACGCGCGAAAAGACCGCCCATTTCGGTGGTTAATAATTTTCATTTTCCGGGGTTTACTATAGTAATCATTCTGAAGCACAAAAATATAAAAATAGGCACATCCGCGCAATGTCTGACGCATTTGAAGATAACATTTTTACTGAACGTATTAATTATTATGGTCGACGAGGCTATTATACGTCGTGACCCCGTTGCTACGGTCAATTTTGAACTCTCAACTTCACATTTTGGTTCCGTGGATGCCATGCGCTTCGTCTTAAATGGCTTCATTAACGGCTTTTTAATTTCTACGAAGACCATTGTGCGAGCAAGGAAATGAAAACCCCGAAATCTCACGAGGACCATTTCATAGCTTCGGAAGGGGTCATACTTAAGAAACATGCGTCGTTGTAGAGTAATGCCGGATGTATCACTCAATTACGACGTTCTAAAGAAACCATTGCGAGGACGAGGCAACCATAAAATGAGATGAAATTCTTGCTACCGAGAAGCAGATATTGACTCCGGCGGTGAAAACTCATTTCGCCAGCAGGCGCTTCGTCCCATGGAGCGGCAGCACTCCGTTCAGCGAAATATCTTTATAATCCTCCCTCCGGTGAGGCTTTAGTATCTCTTCTTATGGCCTTTTAACAACAGCTGACTCAAGCGTGAGGATGCAGCGTGAGTAGGTCTGTCGTTTTCTATTCATGACCAATACAGGTGTGTTAGTCTCACTGGTAGTTGCTAACTGAAATCGTAGCTGCTTTACGCGTAAGACGTTTCATGATGCATTTACCATCTTCTATAGTGTTACGATGACATTTTGACGTTTCTTGATCCGTTGGAAATAAGGCCTTCTAGACTTTTCTTCAAACAACATATATGCTGACTGTGTTAACATGAATGCTCTCAAAACGCTTGAAGACGTGAGTGCGGTCGGTTACTGAGGGAAGCTCGTCATATAGCAGTACATAAAGTGGCACAAGAAAATGCGGGGCGGGCTCAAGTGCAGCGTTTTAAACTATAGCCGGGTGGCCCCCAGCGGCACTATCGACTTGGCCGAAGGAGAAGTCGAAGACCGGAAGGTGGTGGTATCGAATCGTGCCGTTGTCTGTATGCGGGTTTTCCCCACGACGATTAAAGGCGTATGCTGGCCCAATTCTTTTCGAAGTCGGCCCAGGACGCACGTGTCCACCCTGCGTTAGTCATGATGCTTCCCCTGCTTAGCGAGGCCGACATGACGAGCAGTAACGGCTCCACTTCCACCACCTTGCGTGACCAGATAGGAAGGTGACAAAAGCAACTTTCTATTCACCTTTTATCTGGAGATGAACTTTGTGGGAATGGAGAATGGCCGAAGGAATGAGGAGGGGGAGCAGCCAAGAGGAGTGGACGCTCCTTACAATCGGAGCTTCCTACTTTCCTAATACGATCTCCCAGTAGGGAAGAGAAGCTAGATCGTGGAGGCGATCAAAAGAGTAAAGGGGAAGAAGAAACGCTTGTGAAGGGGAATAAAAGCTATTGTGAACCCGACGTCGCTTGCAAGGCGTTGGGCAATGTCGGTTGTTAAGTCGGGCGGTTCCGTTCTTATGTCGCCCGAATTGCTCTCAGCGTATGACGAAAACTTTAAGGGCTGCTTTAACACGTTCATGGCGATGATGGGATATTGTAAGACGGCGAGCAACTAAGGGAGATGGCTTGTGCTGTTGTCAGCGAGTTTCTCCAACGGGGTAATAGGATGACGACGGAAGGTATCGTGCTAGGTGAAGAAGAGTGAATGAGAGAAGATTTCAAAAGTTTGGAAAAGTTGAAGCGGATGTTGGAGCCGCTGGTAGTAAGACGCTACCAGTGAAATGTTTCCCTTTGTGTTGTTCAAAGTGAAGACATCGCCGGTGCCTGCCTTCGCACTGGAGAAAACTGCCGACAGAACGACATGGTGAAAAATGAGTAGTGTGCACGTCGATTGCCACAGCAAACGCTCAGTTGCTTCCGTGCAAAAGGCTGTGCCTTCTTTGTCTGGTTCATGTACCCAGCTAGTAAATTAGCATATGCATATATTTTAGCATTCTAAAGAAGTTTAGTAGGTTACTTTTCTTTTTTATCGTATGTATATGTATAATTGCATATGTATAATATAAATGTATATATATGTATACATGGCAAGTTGCGTTTTACATAAAAGTGACCACACGGAGGAGTAGTCACTGATTCTTCATTTTCACTACATTTTGAACTGAGAAATGTTGAAGAACTTTGAATGTTGTCTGTCTGCGGATTATTGTGGAGTTTTTATCATGTACGCCGAAATTTCAACACACGGCACGCCGTATTTTCATACCGATTCGTACCCTCCCACCGAATTGTTGATTTCCTCGGCCGGTATCGGTCCTGTAACCCTCAGGGGACGTATATTCGATAGATGCCCGCAATGGGGACACCGGAGTCCATACGACGTACCGGTCTTTTGACGCCGTTGCCATTTCAATGATACGCTAAGAGCATATATATCTCATGACATTTTCGTCCACTATTCACCGCGTACACTGGCAATACATGCGTAAAAGTTATTACCGCGTGTGATGTGTGTCACACGTGCGTCACATCTTTCGCATATGAGCCGGACATTCGATAGCGTTGTCTTATCGCTTCCTCCTCTGCCTTGGCCCTGAATTTCCCTGCAAAATCGTGCGGTAAAACTACGTAATGACATTAAGAAGGTACTCATAGACAATGGGATATGATCTTGCCTTGTTTATGTTGCTCTCGGTGTCTTATACGTGTTGATTCAAGCGTCGTCTTTGTCCTTTTGTTACTGCCAAGTTGCGGAGTCTCTTCTCCTCCAAGTTGCGGGTGCAATTCCTCTCGTGCCGTAGTTTCCTTCAGGATAAATTTCACCATAATGGCAGCGCTGGAGAACGTGTTCATGGCTGTCGTGTTATTATTAACATATCATGTACTTCCTGGAAGAAATCGCTATTATATGTGTAGATGTGCAGTTGTAGGATGCTTAGAATGTGCAAGAATAAAACGATTACTGAATATTTGAAATCTTTGTCATCACTTAGAGATCAAGGGCCTATATTTGCAGCCTCTGCAGTGCTTGATTCGGCCTCTATATTTACATATGACCAACTGTGTGTATGCTACTCGACCATACCAAATGGGCTTTTCCCAGCGTCGCTCTTCTACTGCTTTCTCGTGCCATACTACACGCGTTCGCTCTGTTACGAATCGATCGTGGAGGCATCTTTTCGGGTGCTTTTCACCTGCCTAACGTAATTGCATGGCATTGTTTTAACGTGCAAAAGCAAAGCCGTGACAGAACTAATTAACACCTCCGCTCATCGTCACTAGTCGGTCCGATGGCAAAAGCGTCAATTAATTCAGTATACTTGATGGATTAGCAGTACAGTTGTTTGAAGAATTTGCAAATAGGCACTTATATATGGGGACATTTTAGTCACCCACTTGGAGACAACGTAAGTTACGATAACGTCGTTACCGCATAGCCAGCCTAATGCACCAGAGGCAATCTGTATATAGCTTTCGTGTATGAGGCTTTTTCTGTGCGTAAAGACACAGAGTGATGATAATATAACTCATCAGCAAAAACTAAGGGCGAAGCACAAGATGCAAATGCAAAGTACCGTCAACGCTCGGTGTCTTGACAGTCACGCTACAGAACACGAAGGTAGTTCTCCCGCAGATAAATGGTTCTCATAGGTACCAAATAAATAATATGAGTTTACAAATGTAGACTACGAAGCTGGTACTGAGATATACGTCACGTGCTCTAGTTTCGAAGAAAGGAAGTAATGAAGGAGGCCTGCAGATTCAGCGGCAGAGCATGCCTTCAAATTTCCTGCAGTGTTATCAAAATTCCACAAAGTTTCAGTTACTGCTCAGCGTAGCACACACGGAGCACTGCTTGTTTTCCCGCAAATGCAGATAGTCGCAAAAGTCAAAGGTATATGCAGCGTGACTCCTGACCAGAGTTCCTTTATTGTTTACTTCGCCGCACAAAAGAAGCATGCATCAGTTAGAACGTGAAATGGGATTTTTTTACTCTTTGCAACATTTTAGTGGATGAAGGAAGTGTACAGTGAATGAAAACCTGCAGAAACTGCACGTTGTTTCAAAAGCACATTAAAGGAATGCTACAAGGAACAGGCAAACCAAAAATAAACAAGTAAACGTATTTTCATGTCTTGTAAAGCGAGCGTCAGTTGCTCCTAAGTTACAGGGACGGTCTCATACGGCACAGCTCATAGAAAGCGTACGTCATTCGATTGCACGTCGCTGAAAATAGAATGCTAAGACTTTACCCGACGACAATCCCGCGGGCATTGAATAATCCCATTAAATCGATAAGACTGGCGCAGCTGCGCGACAAATTCTCGGATGCATCGTGATTCGTGACGACACGTCAGACAAGATCGGGATTGGATGTAGTAAACGTGCACAGAGGGTCTCCGCTCTTCGGTTCTTGCATGAACAGATTCCATCGCAAAGTGCCCAGGCCATACAAGGAGCTATTAGAGAGGCACACTTTGTACAAGGCTACGCACATTGTGGCATGAAGAGCAATGTAAATTCATTCACAACCCCAGGACAAACGACAGCGATCGGAAAAAGCGTTGGGAATGAAGAAAGACACGAGGACAAGCAGATATTCCGTCGTCCAATTAGATCCAAGTGATTTCAGGATTCGTTTCGCTGACTTTGGCATGGAGAGGGAAAAATTTCACTACAGCAATTTATCATCTGCTGATATGGCATATTTGTATGGATTCCTCGAAAACCACTTCATGTTTTTTTTTTGTTTTGTTTTGTTTTAAGGACATTTTAGCGATACTTTCCCCGTACTGCGTTCAGAGTGCCAAACTCCATAATTTTACTGTAGTTTCGTAATTAACCATCTGTGCAAGCCGTATGCTTAGCTAGACGCGGCAGGTTCTCTTGTGAGCCCTGCAACATTGTGCAGTGTCCGATCGGTTGGTCATTGAACTGTGTTTATTCAGTTCACTTGGAACGGATTCTTCGCTTCAGGCTTGCTGGACTGACACATGGTGTGCTTATATGTACAAGATCTATTGCATCGGAAACGGTAGTTGTCAGCTCATGTCTTTACGATCCCTCTTCCAAGATAGGGAGCTAGAGTTGATGCCATTGTGTTGCACGCTGTCTTCTGGCCTTCTCAGATTGTATCGATGTTGCTTTGCAGCTTACACAAACTTGCCTGTAGAGTACGGTTAAACTACGAACTTGCGATTGCAGATAAATGTGTCTTGTTGGTGCATATAAGCCCTTCCTACCAGCTTCCCCACCAAGAAGCGTGCCCAGTAATGGATCGAGCTGCCCTGCACAGGGATGGAGTGCGAAATCTTGTACTTGTTCTGTTGTAAGCATGGAGGAAATAAACTAAGGAGATGTCAGTAAATACCGTCGACCGTAGGACTCCTCTAGCGGCGCCCTTGTCAATGCCACGCCTATCTAGTTGCCCGATCCTCGCTTGTTTCTATGCTTGTTAAATGGTGTTTTGATTGTTTACGGGTGACGTGTGTGGGCAACTAACCACAATCCCATGGACCCGCAAGCTGACTCACATTGGAAAATGCGCTTAGGGCATCCCTATAGTTTTTTCCTCCATGGTGGTACGTACTAGAGTACGAAAACAGCCGAACGCTTCTGAACCATTCTTGCGTTATACGCGTATACGAGCATTGGGACACAGGTTATCGATACCTGGTGGGATGTTTCACCGCAGACGATGTTGTACCCTCTTCTATTGCCCGTGAATCAAGGTATGAGATCAAGATGAAATGTGTCTAGCTGCAAATGGGAATTAAATGATACACTAGTGCAGGTGTGTCACCGCTCAAGATGAGGACGCTCCCATCCCACCACGACGACTATCGCTCGACTACCTGACACCGGACTACAGAGCCCTCAGAAGCTGTGTTGTCCGTCTCACATCTGTATAAATTGCCGCTATAGCATTGAAAGCCTCAAATGGACTCTAAAAAATGAACTTCACCGCACAACACTTTGCTTCGCTGTCCGGAATGGTGGAAAACATTAGGCGTACGCCTACAAGTTTTCACCATGCAGTGAAGTATATCATTCTGTATCGTGATTGGTTCCCAACGTGTTGTGCGGTGAAGTTTTGTTTTTAGGGTGTGAAGTGTCCTGACTGGGCACGATACTGGTCTATCTCCTCATTGTCTAAGCGCCGCACACACCTGGCACCACCACCAGAGTGTCCGCGAAATCTACACAGACAAACGTAAACCATCCAAATTCTATGACTTTCGGGGGAGTGCGTTCTGGAGGTTGCAAGACGTTCGCAGCGGATGAAGCATGCACGCAGAACACGTCTAGCTTCCTGTCCCTGTAGTACCTTGAGTCTTCTGAGCTCTGTGAGTGAGCGCCCTGTGTGAGCGCCCCGAGTGAGTCCTGCGCCCTGCGTGGAAAAACCTAGCATTATTCATCAGGATGGCGACTTCTGGGAACTTCGAGTTCTCGCGTGCAAGGTAGTGAATCGGCGTAATGCCTCAGCAGGGCCGGCAAGAGAAATTACGGGCCCTGGGGATGAGTCCTCTGTACGTCATGTACCACTCGATACCTGGCGCAAACAACTGTTCGGCCCTGGGTCGGGCGGGCCCCCAGAGCTTCCCTGTCCCGGGGCTCCATCCCC
>JARGYV010105432.1:18997-43240 GCA_029532675.1 Ornithodoros moubata | reverse complement strand
CCCCCCTCCTCTCGCCGGCCCTGATGCCGAGAGCGTTCACAACAGGATCGCCACTTGATGCGTTGTCGTAGGACGTGCCATCAACATGTAAGAAAAACCTCGTGTAGCTTTAGGGGGTTGGGCGTTCATATTCGATTTCCATGCTGGCCTTCTTTGTCAGGCTTTCTTGGTATGCACTGAAAGCCCAGAACCACGTAGTCTATATGAATCCGGTACGTGGACGCTGCGTTACCGTGAGATAGCGATGCTTGATAGACCATCAAAATCTGCTGTGAAGTCGCCAACGGGAAAAATAGGCTAGAGGTGGCCCCGAACGGGACTCTAGTTATCCTTCATTCTCCTATTTTTGGTTCTCCGTCCTTGGTCGGTATGGCTTGTACCCAAAGGAAACGGAGATTTCCGCTTTGAGGATGGGTGACTATTTGGAGGCTTGCCTTCCCAATGCCGACTGTTAATGCAAGCGAACTAACTCGAAGGAACAGAAGGAGGTGTAGAAAATCCGCGTTTAGCACCGATCCTTTCATAACCGACTGTTTATAGAGGGTTGGCTTGAAGGATGGGATGACGCGTTAAAGACGTCGCGGAGCTTGCTCGTGATAGCCTCCTTGCGAATAACGGCACGACTGCGCATATAAAACACACTCGTTCTTGTATCGTGACGAAGCTCACGAGACGAATAGAAACATAAAAGTTCAAATAGGAAACACCTGTACACTGTTATTTCCCCTTGGGTTTGCGTAGTTGGCGCTCAGCGCCAACTGTTAAACAGAATGATATTTTGAATTGCATAGATTTGTTGAAAAACGTGTAGGAGAAGCCTACGGGAACCAGATAAGATGGCTCCTGTAGGCTCCTCCCATGAGGTTTTCAACAAATGTAAGTAGTGCAAAATATGACTCTGTTTCGCACGGAATCCCAAGGGATAATAACAGTTTGTATTGCTGTCCCCTCACCTTGTTACTCTCGTCATGTTTCCCTATACGTGGTTCGAGAATAGGCCGAGGCGATGTTATCTTCGTCTTGCATATACACTTGTGTCCAAAATGCCCAGAGCGTTTCGGCAGTTGTTAGGTTGTCGTCTATTAACTCTACACGCTCTGTTACTATATATTCCAATAGTAGTCGGACCGATGAAAACTCTTCCTCTTTAAGTAAGGAAATCGAGCGTAGCTTGGTGGGGAATGGGAAAAAACTTCCGGGGGAAAATGTCCTCCGAAGAATCGTCCTTGGAGAAGCAGACTAAAAGAAACAATGTTACTTTGTTTTTAATAAAGTCTATGTCTAGTCAATGAGCTATGGAACAGCGGTGCGCATAGGTACGCGTAAGTATACAAGGGAATAAGGGCTGGAAAACACAGTAGACTTTTTCGTCTAGACATGTATAACTCGACAAGGCGCTGTGCATGCAACCAAAATTAAGTCCACACAAAATTAAGACACCCCATACTCCTTCCGTCCAAGCACCGTTTCACCGAGCTGCTCATGCTAGGCAGTCATAATGGGCTTCACCACACAGTATACAAGAGACGCTGCGAACTACATCAAACGTATTGGGTGGTGAAAGGCCGACAAACCGTTCGTCGTGTACTTCACACATGCCTGCAATTCAGACGACGATGGCTATTTCTGGAAACAGCGCCTGTCGCTTCCCTTCCTCAGTGAGAATAAGCGTAACAAGCTCATTTCACTTGTGAGATCAGTGGTTTGGACCCCTTTACGTATCAAAGGAGAGGCCGCAGAAACAAAAAGATTACATCCTCTTCTTCACTTTTGGCATTACACGAGCTGTCCGTCTCGAATTAGCATTACAGATTTCGACGCACTATTTCCTGGGCACATTTCGACGATTCACGTCTAGACGCCTCATGCCATCTTTGGTCATGTCTGACAACGCCTCCACATTCCAACAAGCCTCCCGTCTTCCCGTCCATCATATCTTCCGATGACGAACGTTTGCCGCCGCCCACCGTATCCAGTGGAAATTCATTGCCGAGCGAGCCCCCCGATGGGACGAGTGGTGGGAAAGAATGGTTCGGATGTTTAAAGGGTTCGCTAAACCGACGCCTGGGAAGGCGCCTTTTGTACTTCGAATAACAGCGTCAAGCTGGGACTCGGAGTTCCAAGCTCGACATCAAATACTCTTGGTTGAACCTAAGGTGTCCCCTTCTACCTATCGAGAGAATTAGAGAACCATTACGGTGTTACCCGCGTCTGGCAACCCGCCACTGCAAACATCCTGACAAAAGTCTGGATTCTGCAAAACAGTAAGACCTTTCAAACACGCGGTTCCGAAACACAAATGGCTGATGCCCCAAATGGTGTCACATTGGACACTATATATATGCGGTGAGCATCACTTTGTGAGACTCTCTTCCAGAGGGGTTGTATGCTTTATTGATAGTGATGGGAATGTGAGCCAGACTATAGTCAGCTGCTACTCATTAGCGACCCGAGGTAACTATTCTCCACCCTTCGCTGTCCACAATGAAGCGGTATGCGCAAGAAGGCACGGAGGATAACCGAACACTGGCCGGCTTATGTCTGGTAACTTACCAATGTGCGTTCTGGGCCGACTTCACGGGGTGCTGTGCCAACTTACACCGCAGCGCATGTGCTTCAACAAATCAGTTTGAATGTACTGCGCCCTGCCAGAGAAATAACAAAAATGTTCACCGATGCATCAACTCCACTAATCTCGCTCCACTAGCGCATTTAGCGCCGGACAGGCGGATTGAAAATAGCACACGTCTTTCACATCCAACGTCATCGGCGGCCGCAGAACTGAATGCCGTTCAGGTGGCCCTGATTTTCATACAGACACAGAGAAAACACAGTTCTTGGTCAGTTTGCAGCGATTCGAAGAGCACATTGGAAACCTTGGGTAATAAGTACTCTGCTAAACTCCCTGGTCCCACTTGTATATGATGCTCTTAAAGTGCACCATGAAGACACATGCATGGGTCACGACGTTGTGCTTCAGTGGGTTCTCAGTCACTGCGGGATACTTGGAAATGAGGCCTCAGACAAGGCTGCTCGACATGCCCATACGAGAAGTAGATCCCAAGCACAGAATACAGGGACTGCAGGAAGTCCTTGGCCTTGTATGTTTCACTGTAAAACTGCAAGAGGACAGAGGATACAAACATAAAATTTCGTCAACACTTTGTTTAAGGCAACGACAATAATGAAACAGTAAAAGATCGAAATACCCTCCATTGACCTTAACACAAGCCGGAAATGCGTTCACCGTGGCACGTAAGTGCTCATAACCGATTTCCTCCCACGCCTTTTGAAGTGCGCGCTTCAGGCTGTCCAAATTGTACTGGGCAGTAGCCGATCACACAGAAGTGTAGCGGGTTCACGCCAGGCGAGTACGGTGGCCAGTCTCAGGCGATTATAAAGTCCGGAAAGTGGTTCTGACACCACCGTAGCACAACCTTGGTCTCGTGGGCGGATGCAGAGCCTTGTTGGAGGGTCCATGGGAGTCTATTGAAATGGGCTTGCACCTGTGGCAACACCTCCTTCTTCAGGATGTTGTTCGTATAATTTTGGCTGTTGACCATGACTTGCGACCAAAACGGATGAATACACAGACGCAGATCTCAAAGCTTTGAGCGCTGTGCTTGTGCATTCGTCCCTTTTCGCCGCCCAATCTCAGGCTTTCTACGCTATGGACCTTCTGAATGTTCGGCTATCCGATTGCCACCCTCCACGAGGGGTTCCACTCCGCCACCAGTGCTCATGTCAGGCACGCGCTGTCACCATCTCAGGCTTGTAAACGACTTTTATGATGCGATAATGTGCTGTTCTTCGGGGACATGGAGTCGGGTTTCAGCATCATAAATTATGTTTTGACACCAGGGCAGTGAGCACTGCACACGGCTTCTTCTTCGCCTTCTCCTTTCGGGAAAAGTTTTCAAGTAGCAATAGTCGCGCCTCAGATAACTCTTCTCAGGCTACGACACCAGACTACTTCATGAGGATTGAACGCGCATCCAAAAATTACATGCCACATCTGCCCCTGTTTGGAGTAGTGTCAGGGGTCAACCCAGTCGCAGTGCAATGGCCAGGCCTCACCCTGGGGGAACCGGCACGGTGGCCTAGCTACGGAAATCAGTTATTCTTCTTCTGGCTTCACCTCTCTGGCCATTAGCCAGGCAGTTCTCTGAGCTTCTTCTTCCTCCTCCTCTGAGCTGTCGCGTGGGCTCTATATAGCCTGGGTCTCCTCTTCGTTTTTCCTCACTAATCTGCACTAAGCGGTCCTGTTTTTCTTCGCAGTCCCGGTTGCCCGTACTCACGTCGTGCAACGTTTACCAATTTTCATACGGCACTCGTCGTACGCACGTGTTCCGAATGGACGTGCTTGCTACCAGTCGGGAAGTTCGAAAAAAAGAAAAAAAAGAAGAATGCCAACCTCGTGTGTTATATCACCTAATGGTTTAATCCCCATTTTGCATGTTCTTGTGCAAAGCCGACGGACACAAAGTGATGTATACGTGCTCCCCTTTGTTCATGTTTAAGTGCGGTACTCTTCCTTTCATTCCTCTAAACCGAGGTGAATTTTTTTGATTATGAAGGTGCGTTCAACGGAAAGGGACAATCAACCTGACGCTCAGTGAAGTGACCATTGAAAAAAGGGGAGAATGTGCAGTCGTCTCCCATCCTAAGCGACCATTTTTTTCGCGGCTGCGTCACGATAAAAGGTAATTGAAGAGAAGTCGGGTTTACTTCTGGTCGAATGGATGCTAACGCGGGGAACGGGATCGTGCAGGAACACGGAAAGGGCGGCCCACATTTCAGGACTCTGAGTCGAGCGGGAAGTCCAAGCTTTGCAAGGGGCTTGTCAGCTACAGACAATGCTTGCCTTCTTCGCCTTTACTGTCTGCCTCAGATGAGGTCGATAGACGCGTGCTAAGCAGGAGGTTAAATTTCTTTTTCTCGTTCTGTCCTTTCAGGTAAATGTCCGACATAGTTCAAACGCAATGCATTTTTTTTTCTTTCGGAAAGGCAAAGTTTAATTGCGAGCATATCTGGAACGCTATCGGGACATAGCTCACGAAGCAGACGCACGGAAATACAAAATTGATCTTTCCATGAAGTAAAAGACTAATATACATATTATAAGGCAACTGGATAAGGAAATAATCTCGTGCACAGCCGGCAAAATTCGAAACCGTATTTCGCTGTGAGTGATCGAATTCTTTGATAAGTGATAGCGGAAGAAGAAGAAGAAGTGATAGCGGTGCCCTCTGACACCACTGAGTATTGATGATTTTAGGACGTTTGTTTATGACTCCCGTAAAACAAACACGAACGCGAACGTAAGAAGGACACTTCGTTTCCGGCACCTGGAACCTGTCTCGGATACCGGAAGGACAGTAAACTGCAATCTTTCTGAAACCTCATAGTACCACATGAAAGTGACTCCGTATACGTGACAGCCATTGATATCATTGTTATTTGGAATGCCATGTTTTCTCGGGTAACATCCGCAGATTCTTCGGCGTTCCGAGAGTTACAGTTGCAGGATGTGTTCTAGAGACAGGCGATGCTGCTTCTTACTGTTCTGTACATCAGAGCCGCTGTCTCATTGCACCATCTTATGACCGTAGCGTAAGACTGGCCTGGTGATGTGTACAACCATACTACATTAGAGAGCATTGTAGACACAGTGGTTTGTTGCAGCTTCTGAGAGCAGTTCCAACTTGCACAACGATGACTGTTTGACGGCACTCAGGAAAGTCAAGGAAAAACAATATTGTCACGGAATTGGGACTCGAACTCAGCCCTTACTGATTTCAAGTCAGGGGCGCTAATCAATGTTGCCTGTCGCTGTGATACCTATGGATTTGTGTTCGTCTGTTTTGTGGTTAACCTCGGCTTTATTTCTGTCTTACGGGACATGTTTGTGGGGAAGAACATCACGCTACTTCAGTGCTGTTACAGCGGCATATACATGTCTAATATACAAGTTGCACAACCTGGCAATATGAAATGCACGTCGTAATGTTTCCCGAATGTGCTGTTTGAAGATGTGGTACCGTTTCGTATACATTTGTATTCAGTTCATATTCCGACCTCTGGCCCTATCTATATGACAACTGTCGGCACAGGGGTGGACATACAGTGTGATAACCAGTAATACAGCAATAACCATTGTGAACAAATAATAAAGATTCAGCACAGTGGAATGGAATTAATATGGACATTTGGCTAACATCACGCGTTTGCCAACGGTGAACTTCGGTACTGAACACTCATAACCAGATATAAGATGTCGCATTCAAGTTGTTAAAGAACATGTTTACTTGGTGCACAATCCGCTATAGATGACATCGAAATTTTACAGACGGGAAGCTTGGTGCTTTAATATTCATAATAAAGCAAGGAAGAAATATAGGAAAGTGAGCTCCCTGTATAATAGCGCACCCGATGTCAAGCCAATATCATGCCCGACTATCGTCCTTACGAAAGTGAGTAGAAAGCTTCCTCATTAGAGGGAAAACACCAAGAACGTCTTTTCCACACTGTGGTGTCAAAAGCGTAATCCGTTGCCTCGCATTACCTAATTCCAAGCGTGGGGGCTCTATCTATCTGTGCCGAGCTATGTCCAGGTAAACTTGTGCAAGTATTTTATTCCTCTCCCTTTATTTCTCGCCCTCTAATTAGTTAATCGATACTTGGAAGCGGTAGCAAATTAATGCTATCTAGTGTCTTCATCCTGAAAAGCCGTGTAGGGGTAATGGGACACTCAAAGTCTTTAGCAGGAACGTGCTCGGTTATATTCTATTTTTTCGTTGGTTCTTTTTGGTCGATACTCACCGTCGGCTCATTGTTCGATCTGGGGTTGCGTGGGCGATTATTCGAGGCTAATTGCACATGCGTAGTCCTTCCATTGGCGTCCATCACACAGACATTAACTAATATTGTTACGGGTGAGCACAGTAGAAAAATAAAAGAGGGAAAGAGAGATGGGGTGGGACAGGGTGGGGCTCGAACTTGGCTCCTCCAGGCGCTCGTTTTTTCCACAAAATTTACCTATAATTACATCACGTTGACAAGCTCCATCATAATACGTCACTGTAAACAACAAACAAATTAAGCGGCAGGCACCTTTTTTACCACTTAGCCTTCTTGTACTGGGGAGCATTGCAAGGAGACGACTTTGTATTTGCGGAGAATCTTCACCGTGAGTAATAACTCCCGACCAACCAGATTCTTGTCTTATGTATTCGTAAAGCGTGCGGGGAACAAGTCCTGTAATGTTTAACATTGTCAATGTGTTGTGGATTACACAAGAAAATGTATGACCAGTATTTTGTTTCCCTCTTCTTTCTTTCTTTTTTTTTTTTTTTGAATGAGTTTTTTACGCTTTCAGCACAGTAGTACAGTTGCAGGTGTTACTTCAAAGCTCATATAGCGTCATATAGCGTTCAATCACATATAAAGGGATATAGATTGAGCAGGATAGGTATAGGATGTTGTTCTTCCCCCCTGTTCTTGAATATATATATATAGCGACTAGTCGCTGAATCTTCCGAAATACGTAGGCAGGTGTCCTAATGCATATCAGAAAGAAGGGACTCGGACACATTGCCGTTGAGGTTTCCTTCAATCAGTTTGATCAAAGGGCGAGGTGACGCAGGCAGAAAATTCTTCTTGTCCGCGCACTGCTCTGCCCGTTTTCTCTCTCCATATAATATTCGATATCGCCTTTTGCTCATCTACTGGGGAAAACATGTGCATTATCGGCACGCTCTGTTTAAAAAAGCGCTTACCTTTTTAGCGCCACAGATCATCTGTGGCCATATCGCCAGGACAGGTGCACGCAGACGGAGGCGACAAACCTCAAGGTAAAATAAATCTTCACCTCCAAAATGCCACAACACTGTAAATTGCCTCACACACACTGAGTACGTATCCGTTAAAGAGGCCCCTAATTCTGATGTCGATGGAAGTACGCAACAGTGGAACTATACACAGGCGTCTGTGCTCCAGTGGTGGAAGTGTGGCACTGTTAACCGCGTTGCTTTGCGTTGTCGTGAGACTGAAATTTGGAGGTAGAGAGTGCAGAAAGAAATGTTATAAAATATGCTCAGCAAAAATGGGTTTTGTAATTTATTACACCACACTGTAGGTTGTGCAACAGCTATAGAAGGATGGAGAGGAACAGGGAAACACGACGAACAGTCCATGCCAGACGCGATCCGTTTGCCGTTTTTGTGGTGCTTTTAGGATTCATACATACAATTACAGGGAACCGATGAACACTGTGTCACCAGTGGGATTCGAACCCACACGCACCACTTGCCGGTCAGAAAGATGCCGGCTTCGACAGCCACTGGTGCCACTTTTCATGGGTTGCGTTTAGGTGTTACAATTTTAAGTGTTACAAGTGTTACAAGCGTCTGGGTGCTGTGAGGCTTTGTCTTGTGTCCGTCTCATCGGTTTCTGCCTCACCTATCATCATGTCATGTCAAGTGGCATGTGCACGTACAAGGTAGTAACTAAACTCTTGTTGATTGCACAAACCTGAACTTGGAAGAAAAAGATACGGACGTAATAAGAACAGTTCTATGGCGTCTCCCTTTGGTCCCACTTTTATCATCAAGGCCATAAAATGACATCTTTCGTCTAGTGTAATATGTAACAGAAGTATGTCTATCGGAGCAGCTCGGGTATAAACGAGGCCTATATCGGACGTCTGGGTGGCGTGTGAGTGCTTGCGTTTTTCCATTTACAACAACTCCATGAAAGATACATGCTCTTTAGTGGAGTCCACAGAGGAGCACCTCTCTTGGAAGAACCACGGTTGAAGGCAGTCGGCGTTATCTGTTTTTATCGTTCATGCCAAGTTCTTACATGTTTACAGTTGTAACATAATTTTCCAGCATTGTGTGTCCAATTTTACCCTTACTATTTAAAGCTATTTGTGTTGCTCTTAACAACAATCATGACATTTCCTTTACCTTGAGGTTCGAAATGCTGCAACTGCGATAACTTGCCTAATTTGGGACACTGGAACAGCCCTGTTGGTGCATGTTCCTATCTTGCAGTTCCGACATGATGTATGAGGAAAGAAACTAAACGTGACTTCACCACAGTGCCGTTTCAGGTGCACTACAATAATTGTAACTCAAAGGGTGCTACGTTCCTTTACGTTCTGTCTTACACACAATAGGCTTACACACAATGACTTTCGATAAGACGTAGGAAAAAGCTTTATTTCATAGTTTCACTCCGAAAACATCACGAACGGCTTTCTTATAGTGCTTTGAGGTACACCAGTGACACTTTTGTCCCTCGTCATGAAATTATGGGACGACTCTATGTACCCTTGTCTCCGTCACCGCTGGCTCTGGTACAGTACGAGATCACCATTTACGGAACACATAAGGGGCGTATTCTTCTGGGACAGTTTGCCGTCTGTCAGACACAGACGAATTGAAGACTGGACAAGAGCTGACTGCTACACTGTTAACGTCAAGTGCAGTTCGGACAGTTTGGATAGCCGTTAAGGCGATTCCCCTCAGAAAAAAAAAATCACTATAAGACAGAGGTAAAGGTAGCAATATTCATCGCCGCAGACATACAAGGATTCATTGTCATTCGCTATAAGACAGAGTCAGGGGCAACCAACCAGTCGGTGTCCAGAAATGGCTTTATTATCGCTTGCTAAGACGAGCCATCCAGCGAGCGTACACATGAGGCTGGTCGCGTTGCAGGCAACCACTTTTTTCTACTTTCACATATTTTACAAAAGTCATGAGAAGATGTCATTCAAACTATGCACAATTTTCTTTCACGTACAGTCGCCACAATAAGTAGTCACGTGTCTTCTTCACTCTGCACGCCTTCGATTACGCAAGACGACAGACGATAATGAAACGCAATTGAAAGGTGAGATAGTCAAATCTGACACACGTATTTTCTCCTCTTTTTTCCAGAGCGCATTAATATAAATGACTTCATGACGTCCTACGCGTGTAAATACCCTGTTATAACTGTCATCCTTTCAACGAAAGAAAAAATTAAAAACAAAATAAAGTAACATCCATACTGTTCTTTCACTTCGCAGCTCTTATTTTGTGTTACACGTCACCACTGTCCTGCTTGTGGAACGTTGTGGGAAGTTATACCTTCCTCCACGATGCACACCACTCAGAATTCCACTGCAGGCGTGCCACATCCTTGCACTGCTCGAATAAATATCGTAGGAAGACCACGTCAGCGAACTGTAGTTCTATGGATTTCAACGACCCGTCCCCAAATATTCCTAGTGATAAGAAGATAATTCCCCCGGATGATCCATATTTAGTTAGGCATGCTTGACATTGTTTTCAATGGCAGTGCAACTAAAAATGGAGACAAGGTGTACACGAAGGACGGGATGGCAAAGGGGAGAGAATTTCGTGATATCATCCGACAACAGGTACAATCATATTCCAGCTTGTTCTCCGTGCGTTCATGAATTCGGATCAGTAAGGTGGGAGGGGGGAGGGCAATTGCAGTATAAATACTGAAATATTGTGCCTAAAATATAGGAATAGTACATACTACCCAGACAACCACGAATGTCCTGTGGCTATCCAAATTTGATCCGAACGTCAAGGTCCTAGTTGGGATATCTACGTATGGCCCATTCCATAACGTCTCACAGATGTCACGTCTCTATTGTGACCTGGATATGGCGCAACTTGCAATGGACATATTTGTAATGGAGACAATGTTATCGTCACGTTTATAGGTAAACTCGGTGGGAAACACGGGACTTGACATTTTCGCGTTCGATTGGAAATGAAAGAAATTTATTTCACCGTATTCTCCGCCCCTCAAACTGACAGCACGTTTGTGCGCACCCCCACACCCCTTTATTTGTGTGGAGGTGGCTCCGAAGTGGCTAACGAATCAAGCGTAAGTGGACGTATCTCTTTATGCGCACGCACTGGGTTGCAGTGTGTGTGGTGGTGATGAGTTATTTCAGGTCTAACCTAACCTTAAGTCCAACCCTTATCTCTTAGCTCTCGTTGAACATCTATTAGTCATTTTCATGTTTATGTTTAAAATTTGCATTAGTAGTATAATAATATATTAAACAGCTATACTTGTTAGCAGAACTGTGTATTAGTATATTTATTATACAAGCGTTCACTAGTAATAAAAATTAATATTTATTATTTTTAGCGATCGCATGTTTTCTAGACTCTAAAGACTTCCACTGACGTGACTAACGCCCGGAAGCCCCGGACCACTCGTAAAAAGAACGAACAAAGAAATAAAGAAATAATCACGAAAAATTTCTGGAGCGCATATTGTATTATCCCGAAATATAAGAACAAGCTATATCTAATTTACGTTACCGAATTGCACGGTTCGGCTTATTTTGGATGTATATATGACATGCTAAAGTGTTGATTTCAAAAGTCCAAAATAAGCAATTCTGCATATTCGGGGACATCTCTGAGATATTTCAATTTCTAACTTCGGATGTTCTATGAATATATAATAAACGTTCGTGGTTGTCTGGGTACTCGCTATAACTAGGATCCGAGCGTGTATGTTACACTTCCTTCTCTCTTTTATAGATGGAAACAGCTATCGGAGATGTTATTATTGCCTAATTGGGCCACTGTGCCTAACCCTTCTTGCGTTGCACAGTGTTCGGAGAACCGTGTTAAACTAAATAGAAATTTTAATCGAGAAACAATTGGCTCAGCTTTGTGCATCAATATACAATGCACGTTTTTTCTCATCTTCGCCGTAAGTATAGGTAAACCGTACATATGCTGTGAAATTGAGGCATCAGGCGTTTCATAGCGATTTCAGGAGCTTCGTGAAGCGTATGCGTAGCGTAACTTATATTTTGTGGTATTTATATTCATGGTTGACATTGTGGCCCCAACTTTGTCAATCCATTACAACGGGCATAAAGCACCATTGATAGCTCGCAAGTACCCTCAGGGTGCTACAACAGCGAAGCACGACGCTGTGGCAAGAGCGGAGCCGGTACATTTAATGCGTGTCAACATTCTGTACACTGGACTGCGCTAAGCATATCAAGGTGAACGATGAGATAAACCTTCATCACAATGACAGTAGGGAAACAGGAAAAACTGGTATTAAAAAAAAAGTAACAGGTAAAAGATAGAGTCTCACGAATGAGTCACAGCAGGATAGACACAATGATACGGTAATTCCTAAAAATAAATTTTGTTATAATGAGGGTTCACGTCTCGCGGTCCCTCGTGCACACGAGGGCACATTCTGATCATTGAAGGAAGCAACAATGAAGACACATCAGAAGATTCCTCGCCATCGGAAACGTCTTGCTGTGGTTCATAGGTCAGCGTCGTAGCCTAGAAGAAGTGACTATAAACGTGAAAAAAGGGGGGAAAAATCATCGCATTTCTGCAGAGGGAAAGTTATCGTTTGCGTTATCCACCGATTGTACTTTTAATGTTGGACATGAATACCACTCTTCGTCATGTCCCACACATCTCACATTGCTTAGGAAAATCCGTCGGTGCCGTGAAAAATGGCCTTCTGATAAGTTTGACTACTGACGGCAGATCGGTGCAATGTTTGCGATCTCGCTTCGCTGTTTTACCCACCGCTGCTCCCCGGTGATTTTCTGGAGCCTGTCAAGCGTGCTGCAAGTCAATCTACTGGTCATTAATGCTCACAGCCTTATTTAATTTTTCCCCTGCTGTATTTTATGGTGTAAATTTCTACATAGCGATCCCGTCCCTTATAAATATGCAGCTTGAAGAGTGAGGTGCTACATTAAGTTACATACGCGCTGTTAAACGCCTAATTTTACTCGTATAACGAGAATATCACCGCTATATGTCCCGTTGTTGGGTACAGGTCGTTCAAAAGATCCCATTGGTAATCCATTTCGTGACTGTATCAAAGGAACAAGAAAATGTACAAAGGTTGAACCTCCTTTAGCACACCTGTGCCCTCTGCACATTTTGACTGTCTCTCCCGAAGGCATATTATGATGGCACGTTTCGAAATAAATAAAGATAAGATGCCCCAGAATAAAGGAACAATTCTTTTCGTGTGGCCTGGGAGCTCACATCGCGTGAAGCAGACACGTTTCTGAAAAAAAAAAATAAAAAAAAAATAAACGAAAGACTGTCTACCACTGGAAGCTAGAATCTCGAATAAATAACGGGTGATAAGCCTTCTTTTCGTTAACCTGGTCATATGATTTGTATAGGGCCACAGGACAACTGCTGGGACTGTTCAAGCACATGCAGTTCATCCGCGGCCCGCGCGTCACTGTTCCGTCGTCTTGTTATCCTGGCACTTTTCCGTGACGTCGTCAGAGAATGTTGCGGTGGGTACAGGTTCCGTGGACGGTGACTCTTCAGTCAGCTGTTGGGAGACGACCCGTTGCAACGGCAACCCATCGTCGAGATATGGCGTGTGCTCAGTGGTGGGTGGTAGACCAGGGGAGCCATGACAAGAATAGGAAGCGGTCGCCTCTACGAGAAACTCTGCGGCACCGTTTTCGAGCTTCGTAGTTGCGGGCTCGGAGGGACACGTTTGCGAGCTGTCATCAGTCCTGTCGCCCGAAGAAGAGAGGTTGCTGAGATCACTAACAGCGCACGGAGACGGTTTGGCCGAGCCGGTTCCAGACAGGCTATTGGCGGCCGGCAAAACAGGGCTGCCTCCGGATGTTGGCCCAGTTGTTCTGGTCGCACCCATGGCTTTAGCTGCTTTCGATTTCGCTGACTGGGCCTTTTCACCCATT
The DNA here is from genome assembly GCA_029532675.1 of Ornithodoros moubata. Lineage (NCBI taxonomy): Eukaryota > Metazoa > Arthropoda > Arachnida > Ixodida > Argasidae > Ornithodoros > Ornithodoros moubata. The sequence continues at coordinate 29,478 of JARGYV010105432.1, read as the reverse complement.
TTCAGCTCTGCAGCTTCGGCGTTGGATATGCCGTCCTGCTTCTTCCATTTTGTCCGCCGGTTCTGGAACCAAATTTTCACCTGCAGAAGTCAGAAAATTTGCATGAATACCTCGAAGGGACATAATATACCATGTATGAATTATGTCAAAACGCTTTGCACTCAGTGGGAACCTATTGGATGTGTCTTAGCCTGTTTGGGACCCGAGTGAAAAACGGTGCAACTCGATCGAGCGATTGCCGCCAGCAAAGTAGACTGGTAATCAACAGTTCTTCGACTCCTGTGCTACCAGTTACTTATTTGGCCCGGCTTGGAAATGATTCTCCACCCGGCTTAGTCGTCTAGTGCACTTTACTTTCTCGACTTCCAGGAATACAAAGTCAGTGCCTGACAGCTTGTTTGTTTGTTTGTTTATTCATATAATAAAATACAGTAATCTAGTTCATAACTTACTCTGCAAGCAACATATCTGCTAACACGAAGTAAAAAACAAGAATTTGTCTGGAAGGATTCTCAAAAACCCACCCAGTTCACAGCAGCTAGGGTCGATAAACTGTCACGTAACCTTACGTCATCTTTCCAGAACGCCACACATGATACAGTGGTTAGAAGCGCAGAGGTACAAAAGGGATCAGAAAATTGGATGAGAGATGTAGGGACCCTCTGGTCGTGGTCTTTGACACATGAAGAGACTACGACGCCATCTGCTACGAACATCCACTGGTAACACTGTGTACGAAAAAGGTATGTGTGGTCACTGTTTAAGGTGGATCTCAGGATACTTGCAAGGCAGGACGGTATACACGAGCGCGCTTGTAGGCGCACAGCTGGGGGCAACACCACTGGCAAGCTCAGCTTTAAAGCTGGTGTACAGCAGAGTGGAGTGCTAAGCCCACTCACTTTTTAACGTAGTAATGGCGGGCATGCTTGGCGTCCAAGCACAGGAGTTGCAAGGAAGTACCTACACCAGTGATCTGTGTATCTGGTCTTCATGGAAACAAGGCTGCAAAAGGCGTGAGACAAGATCCTCCTACATCTAACACAACGAAGCATAAATTCCCTTTGTCTAGAAATATTAACATCTAAGTGGGTCCCTTCAGCAAAAGCGACCCACCAACATTTTTTTTTCTTATTCTAGTGTACCGTACTCTGTCATGGAACGCGGAGGTAAAAGCGATGCAAGAACGCGCCAACGCACGTCACAATGTGTGCTGTCGTCGATGGGCCACAACATGTTAGGGCTATACACTCTTCGTTAGTGCGTCAACTAGTCGTCTATCACGTGCCGGTCGTTCTTGGTGTATGCCCAACGCCAGAAGAAGACGTGGGAAGCATACTGGCTAAAAGTGCGAAGGAGGAGTAGCGCGGGAAATAATGAACCGAGCGGCACTTTCTGAAGCGAGGGAGGGGCTCACATAGCCGTGTTGCTAGCAGCTGAGGCACTCAGCCATTACGTCCTTCTAAAGACATCACGTTAGGCACCCATTAGCCCAGCCACTGCATAAGCGGGACCAATTGAACTTCCATCAAGCCATCAAACCGCACTTTGAGACGATCCCGCGGCAAGCCACCTGCTATAGCTTTTCACGCACAATGGACACTTCCACAACCCTCGGTTTCAACTGAAATTCTTGGTTTGTCATCAAAGAAATTTGTCTTAAAACCTGTAGTTGCAAAATGTTTATTGATGACAAGGAAGGGAATGTCAGCAAGGCAATGGTCCTTTGCTATCCCTGATGAGGTTGAAGAGAGTTGACCTATGAATGTCAAGCAGACAAGAAGGTGGTAAGGTGGCTGGTAGTTACAGGGTGTGGAGTAGTCCTGTCGCCGAGAGGAAGGAGATGAAGGCAGTAGTGCTGGCTGGATGTTCAGCGGTCAGTAGAATTCATAACAAAAGTTCGGAGGAGACGTGGGCGGTGCATGAGGCTTGTGCGGAGCCATGGCATGATATCTATGTTCTCTTATGCACGCAGGTATCCACAGATACAGTGCTAATAGTATTACAATGCTGTACATCTGAGTCATCAACCTATGGGTACGTCATACTGACTAGAGGGGAACGTAAAGCTCTCTCTCAAATAAGCTCAAATGAGAATCTGCACGCTAGCATGAAGAATTGAATGCATACAATGGATGCAATAGGAAATTCTGTGAGGACGCCATAGAGCACTTGTGTCACGTCATGCTCAATACTCAATCCTGGCTTCATGTAGGCTGAAAGTTGCGAACTATTCATGTAGTCTAAGATGTCTAGAAAACGGATTTGACGTTCTCAGCACTGGAACAATTTGTACCGAGTCGTGTAACGGAACATCCGTGGTTATTATGTGCTTCTCAGCTGCGTACGCTGTTTTACCGTTTCACTAGCAGAAGTATACGCACTACTTTCAGGTTAATTGCAGGCCTATCAGGGCGGATAATAGTTTGCGTAGGAGTACTAGAACTTGTCGGTCGAGGAGTTGAACATTTTCGCATTTTTCTTTATTTTCTTTACGTAAACGTAAATCACTCAATGAATCACGTCATCACTTTTGTTTTTACTTGCCGTCCTAATAGTGAGATGATGATGCGGAACCACCTTTTCTGCGACATCATGATCACCATAATGGGAGCTTAAACAGAAGAAATAAAGTGGGACCGAAACAGAGGTGTTACCTTTTAAACGGTGCGCAACACCAATGCAGTCATTTCGGTGTGTTACAACGCATCACGACTAACGTAGCCGCCTTAACTCGCGGAGCATTTTGGGAAAATTTTGTGGCGCGGATATCGCTCAATTTCCGACGCTCCTTCCCTGTCGGCTCTTGGTAATTGGTCTCTCTCTTCCCCTAGTTTCCTCAATAAAGGACCTCATAAAGAGAAGTCGAAGAAGGAGAGAGAGGGAGAAAAAAAAGGAAAGGTTCAGTTATGGGGAGGGGATTACTTTATCATGTCGCCAGTGGAAGAAACGCAGGCTCGCAGGAAACCATTAGACCCGATGGCAGATATAGAGTGGAGAAGAGCGATGCAAGGAGACAACATAGAGCGGAGCGAAAACTCGCGGAGTGGCGTTGCATCCGTAAGGATGGGTCTCTTTGCTCAGTCACTGTAATAGGTTTGAAATCTGTCCTTTCTTCCGTGTTTGAGTGTTTTTTTTTTTTTTTTTAGTTTAAGGATGGTGTACCAATGTTCTCTTTAATCATGACGTATCTGCTTCAATCATACCAATCAATCAGTCCACTAAATACTTACACCCCTTTTGCTACACATGACACCTATGTAGATGTCAGTGCAGAAATAAAACCTTGCGTGCAATGCGTTTTGGTAGATTTCTTTGCGTCGTATGAAACCTCAGAATCTGCGTCCCGGCGTTTTGGCGAGTGCTTACTGCGGCATTTATGAGCACTGGCGCAAGCGGAGTCCCTGGCAGGCGATGGTGAATGCTACCACTACTACAAACAAAATTCCTATTCTATACTGCGTGGCGCAGTTGCTTATGTCAAACCAGTTTTACCACCAGTTGCAAATGTTATTCAAAAAGTTCTTTGGCTGCACAGCATGAAACCCCGTTCCTGTGGAAACGCGGCACTGGTACGTTGGTCTTTATTTCGAATCTGGAAGCGCTCTTTACCTGAAAGTGGGAAACATGATCGTGAAGTGAATTTTGAAAACTGCATCCATGGCTGAGTTTAGGGCTCATTGTCACCGAACCTTTGTGTCCTGACATGTTGGTATACATCATCGTCGTACTGATGCTCCGTGGGACGAAGTAATGCCTTAGGATGAACAGAACCGCTTCAAGTTATCTTCTCTTTTCTTTTTTACCAGCATATTACCGCTCAACGACTGCAAAAGGCTTACATTAGGCACCAGGCGAAGCTGTTTGTTTAGCCTCCATTGTCATATACCGCAACCAACATTAAGGAGATAAAGCAGCTGAGATTTTCCCCTAAAGGATTGCTAAAATGTGAAAGGCAAGGTAGCCATTTGAAAAAGGGTCTCTGAAATATTCCAGTGAATATTTTTCGCGCCGAGACGCAGAGCATATAGATGAAAAGGGGCATAAAATTCAAAAGCACGTGTGTTTGCAGGGCTGTTTTCCGGAAACGACGGATCTCGGTAGATCATGTATTGGCAATACGGTAACCTTGCTGTCCCCAAGAGACAACGACTAACTCCGTTGGAAGACAACGTACGAAGAAGTTTATTCATAGGAACACACGTTAATTGGTTCGATGCATTGGGAATTGCACTTCATGACTTGAACGTTATCTCTATCGACAACTGCAATGTTATATCGCGTTATCAGGAAGTGATTCATGACAACCTGCTAGGCGCAATTGTGCCCCCAGTTCACGTTGGGCGCGTTAAGTCGGTGTCGTTAAGTTGGCGTTCCCTCCTTCCCGGGGTCGCTTGACGCGACCGGAGAAGCTTCCGGCCGGTTTTAGGTACGCTTTCCCGGGAACGATTTTTGTTCCCCTGCTTTTCAGGTTGAGGAAAGGTACGCCAGCTCTTGCCCGTGACGCACATTACGGAGAGCGCGTGGCGCGTGTTTTGAAAAGCGGCGAAAATTTTTTTCCACACGCATCTGGGTGAAGAGGTTAGCAGTGTTGACGGGGTAGTCCTGATAACACATTTTTTAAAATTGCGTGTGAAGCGTTGCCACCAGTGCCCTGTGCAGTATACGTGCCTGCCTTCAATTAAGACAAACCTTGATTTGCTTTCACTTTTCTTGAGTTACTGGTGTAAGTCTTTATAATTTTCTTCTATAATTAGTTTGAGTGTGTTGTAACATCAGAACGTAATTGTCTTTTCTTGGCAACGCATATTTAACTCGAAATTCAGCTCTCTGCTTGGTAAGCAGAAAATTACATATATGGTAATGTTGGTTAGAAAACATTTTTTTTCTTTTTCTCAAAAAACAGAGGAGGTGGGAATACACATTTCAAAATGTGCCGATGAACTTAAAGAAAATTTGAAAAAACTGCTCGAAGTACATATGAGCCTTATCTTCGTCAATTAGCAAAGAAATTACAGTCACAATACACCGGCGTTTCGGCATGCTTTTGCTTGTGATTATGATTGAAAAAGACGAAGAAGCTACGCATACGGCGCTCGTGCCAGCGCCCTTTCCGCTCAGTGAAAGCCTGTTAAGTGGATACGTTGGGGGTTCATTCCCCGTGCTACCCGGGAACGTGAGCCAACTTAACGGGTCCATTGAGTTACGCGAAGGCGCAGAACCTGGACCAACATTACGGAACCTCATTACGGAATTCTACTAGCTTGAATGTCAAGGAATCATCGAAGCAACACAGTATTCCGATTGGAAAAATTCCGTGGTTGTGGTAGGAAAGAAAAACGCCAGCCTGAGGATGTGTAAGGGTTACCGCTGTACAGCTAACAAGGCCGTGAAACCTTATGTGTATCCGTTACCAACGAGCAGAGAATTGTTCGCGAGGCTAGGTGGTGGATCAGACTTCACAAAGTTGGACCTCAAGCAGGCCTATACCAACAGCTGCAACTGGATTATGCCTCAGCTGAATTGTTAACGATCAACACCGTAAAGGGAGTATACAAGGTACGAAGGTTACCGTACGGGGTGTCGGTGGTGCCTGCATTGCACCACTAACACGTTGCTCGCCGGCTTATTCAGCGTTGTTGGATATCAAGACGATATCAATAGTTGCACAGGCGAGTTCTTGGCCAAGTACAGTCTCGATTGCAAAAGAGTGACCTGCGAGTAAACAATACGAAGTGCGAGTTTTTCAACACCAGCGTTGAATTTCTGGGGCATCGCTTAGGCGTAAACGGCGTACACCCGACAAGTACAATGTCAGCGATGAAGAAAGTGCCAGCACCTAAAAACTGGAAAGAACAACAAGCGTTCCTCGGGATGGTGAATTTTTATAGTAGATTTTTATCTAGGAAGGCAGAAGTTGCAGAAAAGCTACAACGGTAGTTAAATAAGGGGGCCAACTGTATGTGCACGAAAGAGCATGAGAGTCGAAAAGACTGTTGACTTCAGAAGCCGTACTAGTTCACTATGACGTATCACGGCCCTTATCACTTTCATGTGACGCGTCACCTGTGAGAGCGGGCGCAGTTTTGTCAAACTGATAACAGCGGCCACGAGTACCCGATAGCCTACGCTTCCAGAACCTTATCAACCTGCGAGAGTAATTGCGCACAAATCGATAACGAAGCGCTATCGACTGTCTGCAGAGTGAAGCACTTCCACCAGTTTCTTCGTGGGCGCCAGTTCAGAATTATGACTGAGTATCGCCCTGTTCTAGGAGCTTTTCTCCCCCTGTTAACGATACACCACCACCACCACCATAGGAGCTTTTAGCACAGAGAAGCAGATACCAGCGATACCTTTACCTCGCATGCTACGATGGATCATTCTCGTGTTGCCTACGGCTACAGCATTGAGTACCGCAAGAGTGACCGTCATGGGAACGCCGACCGATTGAGTCGTCTTCCTGTGGGACAGGCGAAAAAAGTGCGGTGGGTGAAGTGCTACTCTTGGACACGGCGGAGCACCCACCGTTGGATGCAAAGGACATCACCTACCTGACCAGTAAGGATCCTATCTTGTCTCATATTACGCAGTAGATTCTAAGGGTTTGGCCAGACGAATGTGTGGGTGGAGAATGTGCACCCTATGAGACGTGCAAGCCTGAACTCTCGTTGTACGAAATTGCATTTTGTGGGAGAATAGAGTAGTAATTCCTTCCAAGCGCATCCGTCACTTTTGCAACTGTTACATGCCAGTCATCTTGGCATTACCTCTATGAAGGCAACTGCGCGGATGTATGCATGGTGGTCAAGATTCGACAACGAGATCAAAGATTTCATTCGCCACTGCGCATGATATAGAAAAGCGGCAGCAAGAGCTCAGCGTTCCAACGCTTTTGGATGATGCTGCAGTGCCCATAGGGTCGAATATACACATAACTTGCGGGGCCCGTGACATTCGATATCTTCTTGTTTGTTGTGGATGCTTATACAAACTGGGCCGAAATTGAGTAAATCCAATCTTCGTCGCCAATATAGCGACAGCGACTAACTCCGGTAGAAGACAACGTGCGAAGAACTTTTTCATAAGAGTACACGTTAAAGCCATGCGAAACGAAAAACACGCCCTCTACAGGGCTAGATATCTTATCTAGTTCACGGGCGCACGCCTTGCCATGTGTCGTGATGCCTCAGACAACATTAACAGCCCATTACCGAGAAAAAAAAAAAAAAAAAGCCGTGCCATCTTTTATGATATCTAATCCGCGAGCTATTATTTACCAGTTTCGCTTTTCGCCATGATATTGTTTCACTGAAACTTCAACCACTTTTTGAAAACAAAAACACGCGACTGGCAGTGCACGTTCTCAACGTGCGCTGCAAACTTGACAGTTCAGCCACATGAAGGTCACGAAGCCACATAAAGGTCTTGCGGTAGTGCATAGAGAACGGTTTGCATAGGTCAACGGTTTAGTTTTAACGACTATGATGCTAGAGCATGAAAACAGAGGACAAACACTCACCTACTTTCCAGGAAAACGACAGTATACAGTTGCCGACTGTCTTTCTACACTCTAAGAAAAAAATGTGTAACTTTAGTCCCTTTAGGGACTAATTGCATTGTCACAAAAGTTAGTCCTTTTTGGGAAGTAAATGCGTGGCACTAAATGAAGGGGGTAATTTCCATTTGGGGAGTAATTGCGGGAGAGTATTTGCAAAGCGAGGAGATCACATGGAACAGAGCATTCGCCAACCGAAGGGACCATTTGGAGGGGATCACTTGCAGACCTACTCTTATTCGAACACCTCTTAGGCACCACTTATTCGGTGGGTCTTGTTTTTTCTTTTAGTTCTAGGTTCAGAAGGTTTCAGAAACCTCCTCGCGCCGGCGGTTCCCAACAGTACATAAAACAATCAGTTCCCAAGCGCCCGTCCATCCACCCTCCTCACGTACCTGTCGCCCGCGCTACTGCCACCCACACGCAGGAAGTGGACGATAGTCTTGACAGGCTAGGGCACGAAGCTGACACACGAGCCCATGGTTTCACACTAATATCAGTTGGCTATAATCTGGCAGCCCATCAATAAAACAGCTTGTTCTACAAAGTGATGACCCGGACGTCTGCTGTACGATGTCGCAACCTTCGTCTCCGTCGGCACTTCCAACTGAACCCATCGACGCCCCACGTACACTCGCTGGAATAAGGTCTTGACCCTTAACAGATTTCTGGCCCAACATCCCTCGCCTCTGGTTCTTACAAGCCGAGTCAGAGTTCTACTTGAAAAGTATCCATTCAGAGCTCACAAAGTACCATTTGACAGTTCGGGCACTCTCTGAGCGAGATATCAGCAAGGTAGCAGACATCGTCGCGCAGCCACCTACCTCTGCACCGTTCCGACGCCTAAAAAAAGCATTACTGGAACGTTTACGAACTTCTACTAGCCATCGCATTCAACAGTTGCTGTTATGGGAAGAGTTGGGCGATGAAAAACCTTCCCAGCTATTACGACGCCTTTATACATTGTTAAGAGACAAAGCATCCTCATTCGATGAAGGCTGTCTTCGTGAGCTGTTTCTCCGCCGCTTGCCACCCTCCGTACGTAGTCTATTGGTAGTGTTCCAGTCATCATCTTTGCAAGACCTAGCACGTCTGGTGGACAAAATCATGCAGGACATGAATTCTGTCTCAACTATCCACCAGTCGACGCCCACAGCACTTCCACTTGTGGCAGCGCTTGAAGCCGCTTGAGTGCCGTTTAAAAGCAATGGAGACTTCCCTCGACGCCATTCGCAACGAACTACGTTCATGTCTCACTGAGCACCGCACACAGTCACCCGCACATTTCCAGACAACCACGAATGTCCACTGGATATCCAGATTTGGTCCGAACGTCAACGTCCAGTTGGGATATGTCTATAACATACATACAAAATTAGAAAATGGATGTCCTCTTACAGATATCCCCGCAACGCCCCACAAATTGTGGAAAAGAGATATCTCCTTATGGTCCATTCCATAACGTCTCGCGGACGTCACATCTGGGTTGTGATCTGGATATGGAGCAACTTACGACATCTTTGTAATAAAGGCAATGTTATAGTCAAGTATAAAGGTAAAGTGAGCGGAAAACATGTGATTATCTATCTTACCGTTCGATTCGGAAGGAAATAAATTTATTTAACCAATTTTTCGCCCCCTCACACCTGACAATGATTCTGTGTACACCCTCACACCCGCCCGTCGCCGAAGCCTTATACAGAACTGCCGACGCCCATGCTGGACAGTTATTGACCATTACGGACTGCCATGCCATTACAGTATCGGACATTGTCTATTTGCGTGATCTTGCAGACGCTCAAGACCGAGACACGGAACCATCTGTCATTCAGAACCGAGATTATTCACTACAGCTACAGCGTGTCCAGTTCCCTGGCTCCAATGTCGCGCTCTGGTGCGATATATCAACAATTCCCAGACCATATCTTCCCCAGGCGCTTTGCCGCACCATTTTTGATCGCCTTCATAATCTCGCACATCCTGATATGCGAGCATCTCAAACTAATCGGCGCTCCCTACGTCTGGCCTGGTATGAGATCCGATGTAGGGAACTGGGTATGATCCTGCATTTCATGTCAAACCTCTAAGATCCACCGCCACACAATTCGACCCCTTCAATTGTTTTCCGTACCGAGCGCTCAGTTCGACCACATACATCTGGATCTCGGTGGACCACTACCACTATCACAAGGCAACAAATATATATTTACCATGATCGCCGGCTTTACACGTTGGCTTGAAGCCGTACCCTTACCGGACGCCATTGCAGAGACTATTGCCCATGCATTTGTTAGCACATGAATCACCCGGTTTGGTGTGCCCGCAAAAATCACTACTGACCGTGGTCGGCAATTTCACTCCAATTTATTCAAACAATTCGCACACCTGTTGGGATCCACCCATATCTCGACTACAGCTTATCACCCAGCAGCAAACGACATGGTAGAACGGTGCCATAGATATCTTAACGCCGTCCTACGCGCATACCCCAGATCGAAAGAATGGGTCCAGCATTTGCCACTTGTCCTTCTCGGCCTTCGTAGTGTTGTACGAGAAAATCTTGAAGCTTCAACCGCCGAGCTCCTTTACGGAACTCCACTGTGACTGCCAGGAGACTTCTTCACCGCCTGATCATGTCATTCAACCCGCAGCCCGGAATTCGTGGAAGACCTCCAGCAAAGCATGGCCCGGTTACGACCAGTGGCAACTCGTGCTTCCCCGAAGCATCCCACCTATGTCTCCACAGCGCTCACTACCGCCAAGCATGCTTTCCTCCGCTACGACGGCGTCAAAAAACCACTTCAGCGACCCTATGACTGCCTTTACGAAGTGCCTGAGCGTGGACAGGCTACGTTTAAAATCAAGATCGGCACCCGACAGGAAACGGTTGCCATAGACCGCCTGAAACCAGCCTTCGCTTTCCACG
>JARGYV010105432.1:0-18934 GCA_029532675.1 Ornithodoros moubata | reverse complement strand
CCCCCCCCTTCCCAAGACGACCAAGAGACGACCCCGACTCCGCTTTGAACTTCCCCCGTTCTAAATCAAAGGAGAGGGGGAGGAGTGTAGAAGAAGTGGACGACAGTCTTGACAGGGTAGGGCACGAGGCTGACACACGAGCTCATGGTTCCCCACTAATATAAGTTGGCTAATAACCTGGCAGCCCGTCAAAAAAACAAAAAACAGCTTGTTCTACGACTTTATTATTCACGCAGTCAAATGAAAATGGAAAAGCTATGAGGTAACACACCTTGAAGTTCGATTTCAAATGGCCGTCGAGGCCATCCAAACACACCATGTTCATCACAAGAGGAAGCACAATATCGGAAATCTCGCAGCACGCAGGAAGCACAGTCTGATGGACATGATCACGCAGCGACACCCGTATTCTCGGAAATGCATGAAGCAGAAGAGACATACGGAGCCAGGGTGAACTCTGCGAACCTAAAAAGCAGCGAAGAGTACACAAGTATTGCGATATAGGCCTAATTCAACACATACACGCTTCCACGCACATTCAATGAGGCCTGCGCTGTCCAAACTTCCTAGAAACAGTCAACCAGAAACTGGTTCACATCTGTTTCATACAGTTACACTGAGAACGATGTGTATAGAAAGCAAAGGAAACATACGTGACGTACCCCCTATTTCAACTCCTCGGTAGGGTGCAGTTAAGCAAGTTAACAGTTGGCAAGATAGTGCAAATAACATTTAGCAAGACGAGAAGTAGATATCAAAACTGTCTGTGCTTTCGCTAAGCCTGCTAGCACAATCCTAGGTCCCGACGTAACTTGAAGAGCATAAATAGCGAACTTACCTCGCTGTGCTTCATTTCTGAATTCCCATAATCAAGCCAGCGTTCGAAACTCGCACCAACCAACATAAAAAGCTGCAAGAACCAAGGTAACAACAATTCCGTCCGAGAGCCGCCTGCCACGCCGGTTGAAGCATCGAACTGCGAAGTCAGTTGCACTGTTGCATCACGTTGCACAGTGAGTGGTAACCGGTTCCATCAAAAGGTTTTTCAGTTCAGCCACTCATCGCATAGACATATGCAGCGCCATTCATATACTACTTTCCATCATATATATTTTTTTTTTAATCGTTTCAGGGTGTGGAGTCGAACTGGTGTTCCAAATGATCACACAAATGATCCCTAGTCTCATTTTAGGGATCATTTGGAAGGATAAGGGGCTATATTCAGAATTGGGGAGTAAATTGAAGATTGGAGGGACTAAAATTGAGAGTATTCGCGAAGCAGGGGACTAAAAGTAGGAATTACCCCTATGGTTACTCCTTTTTTTGTTTTTTCTTAGAGTGCAGTAAGTAGTATGATGTTGCATGTGCTGTTGTGCGGCGACGGTATTTGTCGAGTGCGCTGTTTAACTAAGCTTGAAATGTGGACGAAGGAACTTAAGGACGCTATAACATGGGGTCTATTACCCTCCCAGCAATGAAATACATGCGTGGTTTCAGCAATGATTATTTCTGACTGATTTAATCTACAATGCGATCACTGGCGTCGCTTGTGAAAATACCTGTGAAGCCCCAGTTGACTCCTCTTCCTACAGCGGAGCTCGTAAGTGGAGACTGTCATCTGTGCAGGCCACGGAGAAAAGTGCTCTAGAGGAGTCGCCCTAAACGGTTTTCGCCCTTGTTTGAGGAGAGAATATGTGGCGGAAGTCACGTAATGAATAGGGGTGAGCTAGCTTTGGCGCACTGGCAGTCATGTTACACCGACTAACAAATCATGTCGAAAACGGTGGGTGCTGCTCTGATAACGTTACTGGTACAAGAATCCAGATTCCGAAACAGTAACCCGAAACGACTGCATCCTTCAGAGCACCCGACTAGGATGCCTTCATATTTTTGTTTTGTTTAGCTCCATTGAACAGCACCGTGCCAGTAACCTTGTCGTGGACACAAAGGACATGACGAGCCCTGTCAGGCCTTTGCTGTGTAATGAGAACCCATACAAAGCAAGCAGGAAAACACATCAGTGGATGAAGGCATCTAAATACGAGTCTCCTCTTGAGGGGGCATATTAGGACATCAGAGCATTGAGCCAGCGTCAAAGTTATCTCGCCAGTACCTGATCTCTAAATTGCGTACTCTGATAGAGATATTATCCATCTGGCTAAAGTATACGGCTCGACTGTAATTCAACTTTAACTGCGGGCTGACGAAGTTTTCCCCCCAACGCTTTCCTGCAATTAAGCAGTAATTAACGCGGACTCCGTGCTCGCAGATACGTGGCTATCGATTGACCGACGCTTAGCCCTCTGGAAATTGCATCGCTGCCTCTGCTCGCACCAGGAATGGTGCAGACGATCGAAATTTGTAAAGTGCTGCCATCTGGGCATGCAAACAAACACGGCAGTGGTTGACATACTAGCCGTGTATGTATCATTTCGAAAGAGGTGACTCGCCAGCGACGAAATGATGATTTCTAGCCTCCATACTAGTCCGTTTCTATGCCAACTGCAGTGATCACGATTAAAGCGGATTCGCCGATGGACATCCTTTCGAAGAGTCGTACATTCGGCATTAATTAGGTCGCTCGAGCGTTAGGTGAATAGCGCGTTATCAGAAGCGCTCATTAAAGAGGCGAATAAAGATTATACGTTGGTGCCGTCATGTTACATTCCTTGCATGCCTGTATCGCCTTTGGATGACATATGATAACTTTTTAGATTGTGCCGTATTGTGTCTTGGGAACTGTGGGACAGTCAACGGTGACGCTGAGGACTGTGTATTTTACTCCTGGATCATTAACTTTTCGCTCCCCTTTCTCATCTGCTTGGGTACGTTGTCATCCCTCTCATTAAATACTGTAATGCAGTGCGTTAGGGAATCGTCTATAAAGCGATGAACTACCTTAGGATTACCTAGCTGTCCTAAGTGTTTGGATAGAGTTGACAGTCTGAAATACCAGCTAATACGTTTTGTTGCGCACAAACCAAAAATACAGAAACTGGGTGAATAATTACAAATGACACGTGCTTGAAGTAGGGGTCGAAACCGTTACCTTTTTTTGTTCAGTTAGGACTCGGGTTCTTCGCAACCAAAATTATGGTGGTGAAGAGATGAATTTATTCAAACGAGGTTTAACTGCATTATGAGCAGCCACCTAAGTAATGCTACTTAAGCTTCAACTCAGCAGCTCGGGGTGCAATTCAGCCTGCGTAAGAACGTGTAACAAAAGATTATCACTGTGCATCTTCGGGTTAGTAAGATTACGAATTTTATTCATAACATTGAGCACACCATGGACAATTTGTCACTCAATGCCTTGGGCTGTGTGAAACTTAATTCAAAGCGTACATAGTGCACTAATTACTTTACAATTTTCGATCAAATATATGAGGTGAAACATCAATTGAACATTTAATTGCCTTCTTTCCTGATGGAACCAAGAAAATTAATCGTGTGAGAGAAAGCCAGTGTTGGATTTAGCGCGGATTGCTGGCGCGTGCTCGTTTGATACTGAATATAAATAGTGTGCGGGTGGCGGGTCGAGTACGGATCTTGTATCTTCATGTGATGATCGGGAGCGGATGTATTAATTGCGACCCGTGCAGTTGTGCGTACGCAGTGCGATGACAAGATTCGCCGGTGGACAAAAACATCCCGGCAAGCAAGAACTCTCAGCCACTGGAATGTATGAGCGCTATTTATGTCTTCGACGATTACCGAAGCTGAAGAAGTTGGAACCGCACGTAATCGACGCAACTGTGACGACATACAATGAAGATTCAAGCGCCAGTATGAGTGGCAATCACAGGAATTTCGCTATCGAAAATGCAGCTTGCAGCAAGTTGAACCATAGCAAGCATCCGTTATGCATGTACCCTACGTTATTGATTGGCGAAGCGACTAATTGAAGCGAGCCGAGAGCCCCCTACAGGAGCGCTTGGCATACGTCCCTCAGTCGTCGTGTCTTGGTGCATTATCGGAACACTGGCAGGGGATGACGAAGCCCTGCTGTCATCTGTCGCTCCTATGCCGGTCCTTGTTTGTATTTGCCTTGCGTTAGATCGCTTCGTTCGCGCAATTGCTTTTGTTTCAGCGACAACTGCCTGGCCTTCTCGCGTCCCAGTTATATATCTAATATATATGTAAATGCGCGCCGAATGGGGAAACCGCGCGCAGATATGATAACTTTCAAGACAACAGTGGTTTGAGACGTTCTCTCGGATTTCGCAGTCGTCTGGCGCATAGATCCTAAGCCGAAGGTCGGAGAATGCGAGTCAGGTACGTGGCCGGGATGATTTCATTTTGGCTAGGGAGAGAATGCGGACTTATGAAACAATTTCTTCTTTCACCTGCATTATTCGTAGGCTTCATGGGTTAAGCAGGACGTGATCATCGCTTGCCGTAGTCTTCGCATGGGGACGCTTAGCTAGATTACTAAACCTGGTGCCATTGTGGAGGTAAAGTCTAGTAGGTTCTCAAGCATGACGTTTCGGGATTGACCTTCAGCGGATGTTGCTGCATTTTAAAAAGATATACAGTCTTTGCACAAAAATGATATGAAATGCTGGTTACAACAGTGTCGTTGGGATGCGGTTACAATGATTATTGGCTGAATTTTACTCGAATATTACATGTATTGTACTTAAATATTATACTGAATTATACTCGAATACTGCTGCGTACACCACGCATCCTTTAGAATTGGATGAGGGCAAAGTGCTCCCGAAAGGGACACAAGGAACGTACTTCCACTTGTTGCGCTTTTTGACTAGGCCAAACGATGACCGTTGGACGGAGCAGACGACCACAAAGGAGGGAGAGGTGAGAAGAGGGCGCGGTTGACACCCGAGGTGACTGTCTTTCGAAAGTGTGAAAATCAAGGTGCTCAACAATAGCCATTGCTTTTTAGGTAAATTTTAATAGTCATATGCAAGTCGTCGTAAATGTTATGATATTACGTTATCACGTGATATCTGGATCTCTTTTGGACGTTCTGTGGCGCTGCAATCTGGGAGCTGACAATATATGTGTGTGTAATCACAAAGGCACATACTACATCCACAAATGTACCAAAATAGTCTATCTCACTTTACCGTTCCTTGAAAGATATTCTGCAGATTATAATCGTTTATTGAGAAATGGGAACAAGACGCGGCTACTTAACTTTCGCCGAAAAAGTGACAACTTTCCTTTTAAGACCGATTTTCACTGGTCCAGGCAGCCCAGTCATTTTCAGTGTTCTAGCATGCATACAGACTACAGAGTCAGTCCTAACAGTTTGTCATGAAGACACACGTAAGCTACGCAAGTGCTTAAAATACATGCATTCAGCAGTTCATGATTATTGGACTAAATCTATTCACACGTTGAATATACAAACAAGAAGAAAGAATTTCGTTGAAAACGATAATTGCACCATGTACGGTAACGCTGTCCATTGGATGGTATAGTGGAATGGGTTGAAGAATGCATATGATTAGTTTTGGAACACATTCATGCACTTAACTTATGCGTAGCAACCAAGCACATGCGGGCGACCAGTTTTAAATCGTGAGAAAGTGGTAACGACTAATTCCTGTGCCTCTATACACTCGCGTGGCACATTTTCCTGGAACACACGCGAGGACTGGTACACCATGGGCATCAAATACATTGTCCTGAGGTATGCTATATATAGAATGGGAATTTCAAGACAGTTTATACACGTTGATGTGCGCGGGACTGAACGAAAACGTATTGCGAAATGGACGGTGAGAATTAACCGCTCAGACTCGGTACGTTGTACGCCCTTTCCGGTATCGATTCGCTTCTTGACTTCTTCGCGTTAGAAACACCATTTTTGCTGTGGTCATTCTTTTTGCGCCCTCTACATGTTACTCGTGATGGTTTGATAGGGAAAGGAAAGCCCCTGTGCCCGTTTCAGTCTTCCTTCCATGTTGCGTCACAGCCAGAGCGTGACCCCGTTGACTTAACCGCTCATATACCTCACCTAATCGGGCATCGCAAAGCATACATGAGATGTGCATACACTACTTATTAACTGATGTCGTGATCGGATACGAGGGTGGAAGGCGAAAGAGGGTCGCTAATTAATGCTGCTGAGCACCTGCGCCCGCTCGGCTTCATTCAGCCGAAAGCCTACGCTATGAAACTCCCGGGCAAAGCAATCTATTGAAAACAGAATTTTACATCGACGCAATCATGAGAGGGGGCAATGAATTGGCGACTTGCTCGCTTCCCTAACTGAGTCCTTCGTGTAAATATTGGAAGTGACTATGCGACGGGCACATCTCGGGAGCAGCGCTCATCTATACACTAGGAGGAACATAAAAGGCCGGGATTTAGCTGCATCCCTGCATAGAAACTCGCTGAGAGTGCCACTTTCAGAACGTTGCTAGCCTCGAGCGAGGCTTAAACGGGTGCAATATGGAGCGTCAGTCATAATCAGAGGGGAATCGGAAGAAGGTCTGTAAAGCGGACATCATAGCGGGACGAAGGTAAGCAGTCGCGCCTCGACGAATATTACGTTTAAAGGGGGTGGGGAATATGTGCATATAGAGGAGCGGCTAGCCAGACCGTAACAGGTTGCGAGATATAATATATAGAGTCTATCTATTGCTTGCGGGTGTACATTGTTTACATCATTATGTCGCTTACTCCTGCCTTCGTGTACCTCGCGTATATTTGTCGTGTAGAACCACCGATAAAATTTCGTCGGAAGAATTAAGAACGAGGAAGAGACGTTACCTGCTTCATTCGGAGCCTGTAGGAAACCAAATTCAGTGACGTTCTACTTCGTAGGCTATAGAACGTGCTGTCTTTCAGCCACGGGCCCCATTTTACTATTGTTTTCAATATTGTAAGAGGCAGAATTTGAATAAAAGTACTATGAAAAACATTATCACGGAGACATTATGGAGAAACATTAAGATATTACGGAGGTGTCACTTACTTCTGCTTTTAATGCGAACTTTTTGGACAAAGCTGCATTGATCTGGAAGATCCGAAATGTGAACACAAATTTCCACTTTTACACTCTACTGACTGAACCCGTAAGGTTGAGTTTCGCCATCTTGTACGGAGTCATTGAGTCGTAAAAGGGTCACTATAGACTGTCATTAGGACATGCTCCGCGGGTGCAAGGTGAATACGGTCATGGAGGCGGTCATTTGCCTCGCTAGCCTTTGTACGGCAAAAAAACGTCAGCTTGTGGAAATGAGAAATATTAATCCACCACCTTGAGAAGCCCCACACCTGCCACTGCACGGGTGCGGACCGCCCAAATTGGACAAGGCAGGTGAATCATTACCATAATCACTAATACCAAGCAATATGATCCCCATTTCTTTTCCTTTTTTTCCCCCATCTGCCGCAGCACGATTCCTCCAACGAGCAAGCAGGCAAATGAAATGTTCACGTGATAGGACCAATAGCTCACCCAGAGGCCATATCGATTATCCATTTAAGGATATCAGACCATAAGGGATTGACTTACTGAGCAATATAAATCATAAATAATGAGCGCTTTAAAAGCTCTCTTTCAATATATACGCCGTTAAACATGCCCACTGGATGCAAAGCGGATAGCGACATTAACAGAATCCTTGGCTAATGATTTATACGAGACAACGTTCCGTTATTTATTTCTCTTGTTCTGTTTTCCGCTGTGGTGCTGGATCATTTAAATGAGCGGCTTGCGTGGGTTCATTAATGCTTTCGTGACAACGACAGGAGAGAACGGAAACGTGGAATAAAATGTCGAGGCTCTGAAGGAGTCACTACAAAAGGTCGTGTGATCTTTATCGTATCATATGAGCCAGCCACGGGGAGCATGGTATTTAATCGAATTCGAATGGTATGTCACCCAACAGCAAGCATACAAGCTGTTTCACAAACCATCACAAAAAATTCGCAATAAAAAATCCAGGTATCAGAGAAATATCCGTTCGAAAGCGCTTTTCTCTTACGAACTTTTTCTGCGTTTTGGTACAAAATTTCCCGTGAAATGGCGCAAATTGAATTTCTTGAACGTTGAAAATTTCCAAGTAAACCTAGCATTTTTAACGGAAATAAAAAGCGCATGACATATTTATTCAAATCCAACAAAAAATACTTCCGTAGTGCAAGAGCAATTGTTGAAATAAATAGGCGAGACTAGACAGCTCCACTCAGTGCGTTGTCGCAACAGCAATCCTGCGACCCTAGCGGCACAATGTACTGAAAGTCTGGTAAAGGCCGTCAGGTATCTGCTTGTCGCTGCCTCTCTTACGTGCTGCAAGCAACAAACGCAACCTTGATCAACCCGTCCACCCCTAATGTACCCGACTTTCAGTACACTGTGCTGCTTGGGGAAGTTGCGACAGAAGAAATAACGTGCCCCAAGCAGCACAATGTACTGAAAGTCGAGTGCATGAGGGGTGGACGGGTTGGTTAAGGCTGCTTTTGTTGCTTGGACACCCCTATTGCACCCGACTTTCAGCACATTGTGCTGCTTGGGGCCCCTTCTTTCAAATTATTTATCGATATGTCCGCTGATAGCCTCTGCAAGTTATTTACTATCACCTCCTGCAGCAACAGCGGCAAACAATCAGAAGAAAGGGGCATGATTTCTCCAAGAAAGGGGTGTTGCGGAAAGCAGTGGGTGGAGACAATTGGCTAGTTTCACCCATTAATTTCACCAATTTGTATTGCATTACGGAAATATCGCTTGCTGGATTGAGATAAATCTGTCATGCTACTTTTATTTCCGTCAGAAAAATGCTAGGTTCACTTGGAAAATTTCAAAGTTGAATTCAAGAAATTCAGTTTGCACCGTTCCATGTGAATTAAAATTTGTACCAAAATGCGGAAAAAGTTCATAACAAAACTTTTGACCGCACATTTTTCCGTTGCCTACATTTTTTATTGTGAACTTTTATCATGGTTGATGAAACACAATGTATAGCATGGCAGACCCGAGCTAGTAAACAACCTTCATACTTAAAAAAGAAAAGATGAATTGATGTAACAGGACGAAATGAGTCCCTTTCTGTCTTTCTCGCCATACAGATGTCGCCGGCCTTGTGTGTGAATGTGTGTGATAGGGAAATTGTATGAGTGAAAGGGAAGTGACCATATTTATCCATCCCTAATTACCCTTCATTGCTGGCTAGAATCATTTGATGTATTTTTGCGTCTATTAAACATTGCACAGTTTAGCGGTGCTGCGGGACAGCTCAGGGACTTTTTCTCACGATTTGTTTTTAAACGGTTATTTGTGACTGTTTCAATGATATAGCCCGTTCAGTGGTGTATACCCCCATTTCAACAGTTACATAATTTGACCTAATCTATACAGAGACCTAATGAGCTCTCAATGAATCTCTTCAGCCACTTATCAATGTATTGCTCTTTTCTTAATTTTTTTCCATTTCCCCATACCTTAAGCTGACATTTCATTCTGTCGACAACCAAAGAAGTCTGGCACAATCTCTGGGTCAATAATTTGAATTCAGTCAAACGGAGGATCAGGCAGAACAAAATAACTGTAGATCGAATCCCGTTCTAACTTGTATTTTCTTCTGGTTCACGGCTCTTGCACAATGGAGGTCAACAGAATGCCGCTCTGCGAATTCTTACTTTATACCACTTCACCGTTTCAGCAGAGCCGCAGGACCATTGAATACCAATTCATAACTCAATTTTCACAGCAGGCGTAAGACGAATTGTCATCAGGTACTCAGACTGCGCTGTCAGAAAAAGGTGCGAAAATGGTATAAATAGGGTGTAACACACCCATTTAGCATCCACCTCATTGTATTTAGTCCCTTTAGGATGCATATGAGGTGTAAGTCACGCTTTTACACGTTAGATATGCATTTTACACTGTGAACCAGAGTGTATTCCTGTTATCTCCCAATTTACTTGCATGAAATTATGTGAAAAAATATACATATTTTAACACGCAGAGTGACATGCGGCTTGACATTTTAACGTTCGATCTGGTTCGATTTAAATTCTCCACCTCTCACACCTGACAGCGTTCTGTGTGCATTCTAAAATCCGCTTATTTTTTGTGGAGGTGGCCCCGAAGTCAACTAACGAGTGGAGTACCTGCCTTTTGAGCACACACTAGGTCACAGCGTGTGCTTGCTGTGGTAACGAATTATTAATGCACAAGTATTTATTTATTAATATTACCCTGCACCTTTTAGGTTAGGTCGTTATTTGTGAATCACATCCTTTCTTGAAGGGTGTTCTTATTGCTGTTTACCATGAAGAAACGCCATTAACAGCCTTAAGGGCATAAAAGATTTTGCAGTGTAAGATAGGGTGTACAAAATACACCTAGGGGTGCTCGTAGTATAGCTTATGTAAGGGTGTTAGCTATACACCTTTTGGTGGGGTGTATATTTAATTTACACCCTTGAGGATGCAACTATTTTTAATATCGTATAGTTTAATGTAATGTAATGTCCCAGACATTGATCCGAATTTCTTGTCGGTCCTCTTTTTCCCAATAATAAAGCCATGAATCACTGTGTTGGGACAGCAACGACAAACAAGTATTTCGTATGCGGGTCAGTAATAAGCAGTGTAGCTTCGGTATAGACGTCCCATATCCATCACCGGCCTTTGTCTACAGAAGTGAAGAAATTTGTATAAATGTCCGTACAATGTCCTGATTGAAATCAACATACAGCCCTACGGGGTCTATGGTCGTAATTTCGGGACCTTGTGGCTCTCCCAAGCAGCTTATATTGTGAGACAGAAACTATCATCATCGTCACTGCACATCATCACTGACATCACTGCACGGGAGCCCCGGGCTCTCATTTCGAGACTAACGCTCGCATAATAAACACACATTCATCTCCGTCTTCACAATATACAGAGTGACACAGGAGTTTGAAACGGAACGAGTTAAAAAATGACGCATAGAATTGGCATCAAACATGCAGGGATTAGAAGTCCTTCGGGACTTGTCGCTGCGCTTGCGTCTTAAAAAGAGAACAGCACAGAAAGAAACAGATATGACGGATGCCACGCTCCGCACATGTTCTTCAACGTCCACAGTAGAGAAGTAGGAGAACCTGATAGGAGGAAACATGAAAAGGGACAGGCGCACGCAAAGACAAAGACCTTGAACGTGTCTACCTCTTTTCCTGTTTACTCGTCTCAGACTCGTCGCTGTGTGCATGGACATCACCAGACTGGTTGCTGTTTGCTTATTATCCGTGTCTTAGCGCTTTTAATACCAGTAGATGTTGGTAGGCGAAGCCCGCAAAGCAACCAGCGCTACTATCAGATACCACGCGTGGAACGCCTGAAGCGCTCATTTATAAGTGCTGCAAAGAAAGTGACGACCTCGGTGATAATGAGCCCATGGTAGCATTCCAAGGGAGACGTGAGTCGCGTCAAGAAAGAAAAGAGAAAAGCGATTCCGCCACCTCCGAAAATTTAATCAAGGAACGGCTAAGCTGCCTGTAATTTGATTTTCGCTCTCCTCGACACACGACGAATGATTTGGGAAGCCAGGTCTCGAGCGCAGTCTGCGCTTCTTTTCTCCTTTCTAGGCAGCACTTGTCTCTTAACTGCGCGTCTATGTGAATCTCTTTCTTTCGGCTACAGGGACACCCGAGCCGGAATTGTCATATAATTGGACTTTGCCGCCGCAGGATAGATGCTGATCGGGGGGCTGTAATCCGGTCAACAGGCAAAGTCCAATACAATCATGAACAGACACATCTTAGCAAGAAACTTGCAAATGAGTCGAATCAGGCTGTAAAACACGATTTTTGTGCATGGCTGTAGTAACTTTCATCAGCTAGTGACACTCATGTGAATCGATTTCTGTGAGCTTGTCTGCTTCCAAATACGTCTCGTGTGTGTGTGTCGCGTGAACGTTGCAATAAAACAATGTCGAGATAAAATATTGATCAATAAGATATTGAGAATTTTCGAAGGCATATTATAAATGTTATTGGGTGTCGATGTAAAAAAAAAAAAAAAAATCTGAGCCCAGATGGTATACTATTGCTGTTGTTTAGTAGGTATGGTGAATCACTGGCAAAATTTCAGTCATTTTTAAACAGTCCCTCTCAATCGGTGACATTCCTAGGGAATGGCGAATCATACAAATTGTTCCAGTTTTCACAAAGGGGGATCGATCGCTGACAAGGAATTATCGCACGGTATATTTAACATGTCTTCCCTGCAAGATACTGGAGGTTCACGAGCGTATGTATTTAGGCATAATGACTGAATTGAAATGGTCAAGACATGACTATACCGTGTATTCATGAGCTCGCCAGAAGATAAGTCAAATTCGAAGACTCCTAAAAAAAAAAAAAAAAAAGAAAAAGGAAAAGAAACTTCAGCTCATTTAATGCTACCGGCATACAAGAGTATTGCGCAGTCAAGCCTTGAATTGGCAGCGGTTGTGTGGCATCTACATGGAAACACCAGCGGCATGGCCGAGTGGGCTAAAGCGTCACTGATTTTATGCATAGACTGGGAGGCCCTGGGTTCGGATCCCACCAGCGCCTGTGCTGCCTGGTGTTTCCCCCAGTTTCCCTCAGTTTCCAGACGTATGTCGAAGCAGTTCCCCTTGAAGTCGGCACAGGACGCACACTAACCTCTTTGTCTCCCCCTCCTTCCTGCCGTCCTGTCTCGACGTGTCCATATCTGTACGCTGCTCATGACCACAGTTGCTTTGCGGCGCTAACACTGAATTAAAAAAAGAAAAGAACACATGAAAACTGATGAGCGGAAAATTCCGGAAGTTCAGCCAATGGCTGCACGCTTTGTCTATGGCCAGTACAATACAGTGGTCTCCGCAGCTATATTACTATGAACTAGATTATTCCTGTCTTGCAACAGAGGCGAAGGCAGGCGCAGCTTAAAGTTATGTATGCTCTTTATTTTAACAAATGAGGCATCAGTCTCACTGATTACAATACTAAATCATGTACGATAAGATCTAGACACACGCAAACATGCTTTAGCCCACATATTTGCCCGCACTGACTATTGAAGGCAGGAACGGGCTACCATTCCATACCTTTGATCCGTCACGAGCCTTCTCAAGTTCAGAGTGGCTGACCATTTGGTGACATCGAACCACGAATGTTATATGTTGTTGATTTCAAGTGTGCGTTCACTCATGCATAGGTCCCTAGGCACCTGCATTATTGTTGAAATCAAATTTTCCAACTCAACTATGACGAACTGTACATACACGGAAATTTTTCAGTGCGGAACAAGCGTATTTTGCAATTTAGACATCGCTGACATCTAAATTACACTTCTAGAAAGAAGTGTATTTTCGCATACCTAGGGCGCTGTTTCCCATTTACACCTTATGCACTCACACATTACGCCCATATGAAGAGGGAGGAAGAGGGTATTCCGCACAACTGTCCAAAACACAGCATTCCAAACATTTAATATCACCTTGCAGCCACAATATGAGCGGCAAATGAATAAAAAAGCGGTAGTTGTCAAATGACCGTGCCGTCGTCATTGTTAAAAGCAGATACATTGGCAGAGAGGAAAATCAGTGCGAAATAAATTGAGCACCGATTGTTCCCCCGCTTACTGCTTGAGCGTCCCCACAATTTATGGTGGCGGTGAGAAGGCTAACCAGTCTATAGTCAAGGCTGGTATATAAACCGGCAGCACTCGCATGTTTATACACCCTTCGTAGTCCTATTGACTTTGCAGGGCTGGTAATGCGTTTCTGTATTGTTTGTATGCTTCCTTGTTTTCCTACATCTCTATAATGGCAAAGGTGTAAACTCGCATCTCGGTGATATGCACTGATATGGCGTAATGCCGGACGTCAGGCACTAAGCAGGAGGAAGTAACTGCTGCATCCCGTCGTGATCTACACCCTTTTCTTGGGTTTGTTTTGCAACACCGTAAAGCGCGATTAACACAAGAGTGTGCACTATAAACCACCCCACTCACACACCTGAAATGGTGTAAGAAAGGTTACTCTGAACGCTCCATTTTGCTTGCAAATTCCCCACCGCGGGACATGAGGTCATGGCAGGAGAAGAAGCTTAGCCATCTTCTTTTCATTGTTTCAGGGGAATTCACCCCACAAAACGTGCTCCTGACATTACCTCTGCCGGCTACCACTATAGCGTTCAAAAATCCGACGTCGCAAGAGGCAACCCGCAGCTTTTTTGTTCGTCGCCATCTTACCCAATTTGCTGTGACGCGCGAACACGCAAAACTGGAAGGCGCGGATCTCCGTCTCCATGACGACGGAGAAGTTGTAAGCGGAAAGATAGCTACCGAAGAAATAGTCACGCGCCAGCCAATTCAACCTTCAGCAAGCGCACACGCCATGCAACGTTGCCCGAAGCTTGTGTGTCGACATCTCACGGCATTGGATGGCGTCGCCATCGTCGAGAACTTGAGCCGAAAAAAAGAAAGGCTATATATAGAAGTATGTATTTTCATGCGGTACAACAATATGGATTGAGCTCTGAAGTTCTTTCTGTTCTTTTTCGTGTCTAACTCGGGCTTTTCTCGGGGGTGAAATCCATTCACCAGCTCGCCTGTATTATTGCTATTTCATCAACAAGGTGGGGTAGGAGTAACTGACAAATGTCATCCTATTTCTACCAGAAAATGTTCCTGTTGTCACACTTTAGGAAACAATTCCATCTGTAAACTGCACGAGACAACAAATGAATAAAATCGCAACGCAGGATTCTGCCGTCTACTGTTATACGGCAACTTGCCGGAAGCGACTTCTCTAACCACTTTCTGTAGGCGCTTTTGTTCCGGGTAACCACGGAACGAAAATTTCTTGGACTTCCCGACACAAATCGGAGTAATCCGCACGCAGCAACAAAATATATTCGAGTCAATGATTCCGTGATAGGGAGCTGTGCGCGAAAATATGCAGGCAAGTATTTCCCTTGTGGACATCTCAGCTTCCCCGAAGCGGTACAAGACCTTCAGAGTAAGGAAGCGTTAAAAAGAAAAGTGCGGATTTGTGACGGAATCCACAGGGCTTGTTGACACATACGGCACCACGGATATCAAGGGCGCATCACGTACCATTTACTTCATTGCGGACATTAATGCGGACATGTACGTAGCGTGAGGACGATCACGCGACAATGCATAGGCAGAAACAACATTCGAATACGGCAACAGGCGCTGTGATGCACTGCACGTGGACATGGAAAATCGGTGCATTAGACCGTCTGCTGCAAGTGCGAACAAGGCGTAAAAGCTTCCAGGCCAACAACTGATAGACCGCTCGTCATACTCCCACCCATTGCTCGTGTTCGCATGGGCACTGTTCATACGAGTGATGAACAGAAGTGGAATGCAGCTAATTTTGCTCCAGTTACCCACTACGGAAGTCATCAGGCCAAAACACTTCAAAAGACACTGAAACGGAAGGTGACTCCCTCCTGAACTTGAGTTCTTCCAGCCCAGAATTTTTCGTTAAAGGCTGAGTGTGTTGGGATTGCCAAAAAGAGGAACGAAGTGTTAGCATTGAACTGTATAGAGTTGTAGAATAGAGCCCAAATATACATTTGTTCTATAGGCACCATAACCGCACGAGGTGGTGGTTCTTGAAACGTAGCGAATAAAGCAAGCCGTGACAAATAAAATTGCTGCATATGATTAGTCGAAACTGGTCCACTTTCTCGTGTAACGTCTTGTGGTGGTCACTACAAAAGTCCTAAAATGAAGCCTACAATTATGCTCCATTGATGACTGAGTTGTACGTTGATGAATCAGTTGTATAGCCTCTGTGGAATCCACCTTGGCAGCTTTTAAGTCTGTTGGCAGGGAACCAACGCGAAAGCACAATACGCAGTGACATTTCGATACCTAGATTATATAATGTCCCAGAAATGGCTGTTATTCGGTTTCACTTTCGTGCTTATTGTTTACATTAAAATTATCAGTACTCTTTTTCAACGATAAGGGATCGAGTATTCTTTCATGTGGAGAGGGATATACGAGTATGCCTCGATATTTTGCGTGGTAAAGCATTTTGAGCGTTCGTTCTGAATACTTAATATGAACCTGTATCACGTGCAATGCGCATGTGTCTTGCACAATTATCACTCAGATTACACATGCATACACAGTCATACTTTGTGCCGTCCTATCCTCACTGCGCTTCAAGCACACACCGGACGGCCCCTTAGCTGTTCGACAAATATTGTAAGCATGTACCTGAGTTTCCGTAACATTGAGAAGCTTGGCCATCTCCGCCCGCTCGCTGGACGACAAGTACTTCTTTATCTCGAACTGTTTCTCGAGCTCGAAGATTTGTCGCCCTGTGAAAGTGGTCCGCGCCTTCTTCTTGCGGGCGCCCTTGTCTCCAGTGTCAGACGCCGCACCGTTAATAGGGCTGTCCGAGTTCCTCGCGGCGGTCGGGTGCCCCATCCCCGCCGCCGGGGGAGTACTCGCAGGCTCTAATTCTTTCCCCGGTTCCTTCTTCCTCTTGCTTCCTTTCAGAGGCTGTACAGGTCGCTGGACCCCTGCCACAAGAAAATTCACCAGTTTTACTAGAAGCTCGTGCACCTGGTAAAGGCCCATTAATTGAATGTACGTTAGAACATGCATACCTCTATTGACAAGAAACTTAGATATATGGCAGACCGACTGCATGCATAACACGGACACAACTATGTAATCTCCTGGCCTATTCGAATATCTCCCGCCTGTAACCGCTGTGGGACCGGCCTCGGTGGCTCGGCTGGTAGCGTCTTCGCCTTCCGACCACAAGGTTGCGGGGCCGATCTCGGTCGAGGACGCCAGCAACTCGGTGGCAGGGTAACAATTGCTCAGGCATGCCATCTTCCGGGAGGGATATAAAATAGAGAGTAGCCGCGTGTTTCGGCTCACGTTAGAGAACCCTCAGTTGGGCAAAAAATCCACAGACGACTATTGTAGCGTCGCTCATGATTACACTTGTCTCGCGACGTAAAGCCGCCAATTATTATTAGTAGTAGTAACCGAAGCGGGACCAAAGTGTTGATACAGGTGATAACACCGATATTCATCTGCATCCCCTTACATCAGCCTCTAGAAATCTTTCAATATTAATTTAAAATACTGACCAAAACGTCTCAAAAAGCTGATGTAAGCCTGCAGCTGAGGGCAGAAAGCACAAACACCTCATTCAAAAAAGAAGAGAGAGAAAAAGAGGGTGAGATGCTTGAACGAACAGAGGTAAATCCATGCATAAAAACCCATTTCTGTCTGCAATGAACGTAACCATTTGAAGCATTTCAGTAGTTCCCATCTTACGCTATATAACGCTGACATATGTCTTGAGAAATAACGCAACGCGAGCAGACAGAGATACGAGCCCAAAGGTCAGCCGCTTTCGTCGGTGCTCCATCAAGTGCCGCGATATCTGCCATTTGCTGCCGAGAAACCTACCAGTTTCCCAGATACTATTTCTGCTTTCATGATCTTTACGACCGTTGTTGGTAAAGTACACGGGCCGCTGCCGTTATTTGGAACGCCTTTTAGCGTTCCGCGCCCCCATAAAGTCCAGCTTAAAGCTTTACTGCCAACTGCAAAGGCTAGCGAGGGGACCGTTGTAATCCAAAGTTGATTGCCGGAATAAGGGAGCCCATTAAAGAAACAGCTCCTCCGAATTCGCACCCTCTTCCTGGCAATGAGTCAATTGCTCGCTGCGGCTCTATCTCCGGCTCAATCAATGCTTGGCCACATGTGTTGTCTATTATCCGACGAGGGCTTAGTCACGCCTTCTTCTAGAACTAAACAGGAACTGGCAGTTTGGGAATGAAATACGCCCTGAATAACATGACCTGTTGCCAAAGTCAAGTCGGAGTTTGAGTCTCAAAGTGTGGATGAAGAAAACCATGAGTCTCTCCCATGTGTTCGCTTCCACAGCTGCGAGATGGATGTCCTTTCATGATTGGATGCCTGTTTTATTTCAGGTCGTTCCCGCGTCTTTGATAAACGCTGATAGGGTGCATCCATTTAGTTTACTTACCGTTAGCGTTAAAACTCCAAACGTCAAGCGTGGTAGTGTTTCAAAGAACTGTGTTTAGCTTACACTGTGGCTACAGGGAACTACACAAGATTACAGTGGATCGCATCGTTTGCTTCCAGCGCGCAAATCTCTTACTCAAACAAAATACACGAGGACGAACAACTGCCAACACCCAACACCAGATAACGTCGCTATCTCCATCACGCGCGGATTATTCGTGACGTTGGCAGAGTCGATTGGTTGGGAAGCACAGCCGATAAGGACGGCGAACCATAGGCGCCAGTTGTAGTCCCCGGTGGTTTGGAAGCGCTTGTGGCAGCAAACATTGAGACGGCTCAAAGCTTTTGTGTATGGTGCATGCAACTTCGTTACTGATCGCACGAGCGTGTTCCTTTCGCGATAGCGTTGCCTGTGAACAAAATGTAAGGAACGCACATTAGATGGGGAGGCTATCGTAGTAATGGCTCAGCAATCTGTTACATAGTGTCGATGTTATCTATCCGATGTATCGCAGGCAATGATGACCGAGCGGCACTGTTGACCTTGCAACCAACGTTGCCCTGTGCATTTTCAACCCTTTATGAACCTTCCGCTCGGGCCTATAAGTAGATCGAAGAGCTCAACGTGGTCCACTTCCTTTCCTGAGGCTTCGTCACGTATCAGTTCAAGGTAACGAATTGTCTCAGTCGTCTTCATTCTTTCATTCGTTTTGTGTGTGCCCATACGAAGGTTGTTTAAGCATAGAGTCCATATTCCAGTTGAAAAAGGTCAATATTTATGTAAGAAAACTGCAGAAAAAACATAGCAGCCGTAGGAATGAGCCTATTATCACAGGTCCACAGTCATAATTTTTTTTTATTTTCAATACTGTTAGTCCCTTGAGGGACCGTTACAGGGGGGTAAAACATATCATGCACATCTAATGTTTAACAATGCAACTAA
>JARGYV010105412.1:0-15067 GCA_029532675.1 Ornithodoros moubata | reverse complement strand
TTTTTTTTTTTTTAATTGTGTACAATTATCACTGACTGTAGCATTCGTTTCGGCACCAGAAGTGCCGACACTTTTGTAGGAAATGACCGGATATGACGCTGTTTGTCGTGGGTTGATTGGGAAAATGGTGCACAAATGTAGTAGAGACATGGGTAGCAAGATCTCGTTTGTAAAAACTCTTTTATTTTAAGTGCGTTCTTTTATATGATTTGTCACGCACTTCTCGTGCGTGAACTCCTGTAGTGCTGTGTTACTTGCTTCATGTAACATAACCTAATTTTATCCTCTCATGTGCAATTTGTCCTATTACCACTTCCACCCATGACAACTGTAATGTGGCACTGTGCCACATCTACAGTGGTAAATATTTTGTTGCGAAAGTATTAAATTATTGTGGCAGGTAAGTTATATGCTGTGGGGCTGTCATTTTTGCTGAACTGTCTTATTTGAGTTTGCGTGCTGTACCTAAACAGGGGTACAACATTTCCGCAAGATTGCTGCGATCAAGTACTCGCCTGGATAGAAGAAATCAAGTAACTCATAATAAAAAGATCCCGAGGATCGTCGTATCTTTTGTCGCTTTCTCATGATCCTCCCAAGGATCCTAGGGAGCACATAAATATGAAGTACTAGAGATGAAATGCTGGCGATATCCCATGAATACGTTGTAAATACTTGTGAAGTTGGATATTCAGGCACCTTGTGGCATCTTAGAGCCAAGATATTCATGATTGGGTAACTACATTCAACGAACTTTTGAAGCATTCTTAAGGCAGTGATGAAGTAAACTGGTGGCCGTTTCCTTATTTTGGTTTTATTACCCCGAAAAGAGGACTACGCTAAAACAGTCATTAGCGACGAACCGAAGCGACATCGACATCCAATATGGCGTGACCGTGTATCGGAAGTTCGTGGTAGGCAGGACAAGTGTAAATTGGTTGGTGAGGTTGTTGTCTGAAGATGTATGAACAGAGAATACCACTTACCACAATGTGTTAAGTTGTGTAATGATGTAAGCTTACTAGAACAAGAAAAGTTCATAAATCACAGAGAATGCAGAGTATTCCTAATAGGTCAAAATGTGGTCATGGGACCCGCTTTGTATTCGTTCGTGATTTTTCTGGAAGTGAGACTATGAGGTAAGCGATTTGACTACTGCTACAATTGAAGATGGAAGGTGCTGAACTCGGTGAAATACTCACCATCGAGTGGGATATGATGAACAAATCTCGCTTTCTCACGTTCAGCATGATAAATGCGTTCTCGTTGCGTTGCCTCGTCTACCCACTGACGGTAATCAAAACACGGCTTCAAGTTCAAAAACCTGGACGGCTATACAGCGGAACGTTGGATGCATACGTGAAGATCCTGCGATATGAGGGAGTCGGAGGACTCTACAAGGGCTTTTGGATCAATACCATTCAGATCTTTTCGGGGATCAGCTATATCTTCACATACGAAAAGGTTCGAGACATGCTGACGAAGCACGCTGGTATTCACGATCGCCGCATTAAAGGTCTGATTGGAGGAGGTTGCAGCTCACTAATGAGTCAAACAATTATAACCCCGTTCGATGTTGTGTCACAGCACATCATGGTCCTGGGACGCACTGACAAAATGGGGAGAACGGTCATGAATCCGCTGAACATACAGGTGGACCTCACAAAAAAACGTCTCGTGATTAAAGCAGTAGTCAAGGAACTCTACAAACGAGATGGATTGCAGGGATTCTATCGTGGATACTTTGCTTCCCTTCTCGCCTATGTACCCGGAAGTGCCCTGTGGTGGATGTTTTACTCTGTTTATTCAGATGGACTTCTGCGGATTATGCCAAGCGCCACACCTCACATGATGCTGAACTGCTTGGCAGGTCCAATGAGCGGTGTCACAGTGTGCCTGATCACAAATCCAATGGATGTTGTACGAGCAAGAATCCAAGTGCAGCGAATGAACTCTGTGCTGCACACCTTTTGGCAACTTTGGCAGGAAGAAGGGCTCAAGATGTACAAGATTGGCTTGTCAGCAAGAGTCATGCAAAGCATCATCTCCTCCTTCCTGCTTGTACTAGGCTACGAGACACTGAAGCGGTGGAGTGTTCATGAACATTATAAGGACAAGATTAGGTGGTGACAAAGTAGACTGTAGTTTGGATGTTTCTTAGGTGATGCTGTTTTCTTTGAAAGCAGCCCTCAGAGGATAATGCATGTTTCAGAATAAGACATTTCTAGATTAAGACTTATAGTGTTGTTTTTAGCACACAGAAGAATGATGCCATTACATGCTCATTTTACAAATACATGCTATGTGCAATGGAGTGAGTTGCTTCAGTGTAGAGTCAAATGCAACAGAAGAATTGCATTGAAATAAATATAGCTAGGACAAAAGTTTTGTACTCAGTTGTGGGTGATTGCACAGGGTGACATAATGTAAAGGTACCACTACATGTTGATGTGACTAAAATACTGTGTACTACCGTTGGTATGGGTCCAGATGAAATTCATACGATAAACATGCTAAAATGGCTTTACACTATATAAGGCATCCTATTCCTCCGAGACAAAGCTAGTGCCACAGTTGATATCCTTCCAAAACCACCTCTTCTTTCCTGTTTTAGAGTATGAACTGTGTTCCAGACTATCTGACCTTCTGAACCAATGTGTGCATCACTGTTCAAACTATTGTTAGATAATGTTACTGGTCCCCATGAGACTGGAGGAACAGACCGCCTTGATGGCATTATAAACACTTTGTTAGCCAGTGTCTGGCTCTGTTTAGCATTACACAAGAAAGAAAAAGGTGTTTGCCAGCAAAAGCTGTCTCTGTGGCTCCTATGTTGGTGGTTCTTGACTCTTGGTATTGCCTGAAAAAATCGAAATTTCTTCGAGGGCACTAGAAAGGGCAGGTCATAGAATTTTGTATGGCAGTCTCTAGGTGGTGGTGATTTGAAACTATGATGAGGTCGAGATTTCTAATTAGGTTCATCTGTGGGACACTACCTGCATGCTCTGTGTGCACTACCTATTACATCTTACAAACTTCTGCTGCAAATATTTGCTTTAAGACAAGGACCGTAGCACTAGGTATCATAACCGATAAGCATATCCATTGTCAAATGTCAACATACGGAGTGTTTGCTATAACCATGAAGAAAGGAAATTCCATTAATCTGGATTTCACTTAATTTATAAAACATGTATGCACTGCTATTAAAGTGTACCTTTGAACTGAAATTTTATTACTGGACTTTATTACGGACAATTTTCACAAGATTTTCTTCCCTCATTAAAAAAGATGCTGTTGTGTTGCTTTCGTTGCCAGAAGTATGGGATATACTGACAAACATTGTTGTCGTCTTTGTCGCACACACAAAAAACCTGCATTAAAATTCAATTCAGTTTATTGGTTCATGCAATCGGAGCATATAGAAAAGTCGGATCTGCCTAAGCCAGAAAGGCTTGTGATCCAGTAGATTCGGTAAAGGGACACCAGCAACACTCGGGAGCATCGGTAGCAAAATGGGCAGCAGCCTTGTTTGTCTTGTGTTTGTTTCACTGTGGTGCATTTGGGGGTGAAATCCAGTAATTCATCATAACCAAGAGTGAATGCAAAATAAATCATTTCTGCACTCTGGGTTCGCCATATCTCATTTTACCCTGAAAGAGTACGCCCGTATGATAGCTTTTCCCTTTTTGATGTAGCATTCATGGCAGTGACCTCATGTGAGTGTGATATGATTTTACCTTGGTTATGCAGGAATGCCACAACAAAGCCTTGTAGTTAACTCAAACAAAAGTTAACAAAGCCTTGTAGTTGTCAAGATGCTCAGTGATCCCAAGTGTAGCTCTGCTGAACTGTAGGGCATAGACAGCTGTGCACAGTGCGCTACAGAAAAGCAACAGAACCCCTTTTAAGCCGGTTATTGAATGACAGTTTGCTTGTTCATATACTTAGTGCACTTCAGCACTTCACACCTCTTTTCACATCCTTTTGTATTCCTCCAGCAGAGGCAACCAGGGTCATGCATAAAGTAACACTGTATTTCCTCCTGCCTCTGCAAATTAAGTGACAATAATGTGAGGAAAAAACCAACCAAGTCACGTGTCCCTGTTGGTTATTCCTCAGAATATATATTTGAGACCCTGAGTATACACTAAGCTGTGGTGGATATGCCCTTGAAAGTATCCTGAAGGTAAGCATCACAATGACTATTGCATGTGGACAATGCCTCACCTGTGTTCCCAGGCGCTTGTAAAGAGTGCAGTGAAGCCTCTTTTGCTGTATTTCACACTATAATCGGGGCAAGCCACATAGTTTTGTCTACAGGCTCAAATAGGCAGCACTGTCTTGACACACACTGTTCGTCTGAGGCGAGGGGGTTTGGGGTAATTTTACGGCTGAACTGGTAAATCGATAAATCACATTCCTTGCATATACATATAGAAACCAGACATTATCATTTCACAAAAAGCTGTTTTTGCACAAGCTCATTTTCTTAGCATATCAATCTGAACAGACCGGGGGCAGTGCACTTGATGACAGTGTGTGCAAAAAGTAAAATGAGTGCTAAAAATATATTTGAATGTCATTAGTATTGGTGACCCCTCCCACTTGGTGAGTATTGCAATAGTGTGCTCTTGGCTGGAGCTGCATCAAAACGGAAAAACCTGTACCCCAGTAATACATTTACTTGCAGCATTTGCAAGTGACAGAAGGTGATTAGGTAGTTGTAGTCACCGTTGGTTAAGGCGCCAAAGCGAAGCAGCAGGTACACGCCATGGCATATGCCTCGACATTTTATCAGCCATTAATAGTTAGCTGGCCACAAATGATCTTGGTATCAAAATTCTGAACAAATATTATTCTTTTGCGGCTATGTGGGAAATTTCCCCAGCCTCTTGCCAGCGCGCTTCGAAGCTTAGATATGCTAAGGAAATGGCACGAATTGTACATACATCTTACGCTGCTGTGCATACGAGATATGTACGTAATTTAAATTCTGTGGTTTTAAATATGGCGCCCCCCTCATTAGCACTGCCGAGCATATCCGGGACGTCGCTCTCCTCACAAGAAAGCGACTGCATGACCTCAATATGATACAGAATGCAGCTTGCATCCTGTGCAACACAACAGACGAAGATGACATACATTATATAGTCTACGAATGCCCAACCATCCAATCAATCCGACCCGAGCGACTCGGAATTTCCACCCTACTGGGATCCGATCACGAACCCGAAACCGGAACCATCATCTAAGTGAAGCGCAACTAATCGCGTGGAGAAGGCAACCAAACAAGCCAGCCAACCACCACTGCCCCGCGGCTCCGCACTCCCTGAGGGACTAAAAAGAAAACTACAACGTCTGCGTGAAGAAACAGTAACAGTTCATGTTCTACGCATCTAACCTCAGTCTTTTCTCTAGAATAATCTAGAGATTGCTTGAGGTACCAATAATGGTACCTGCCCTGATTTAAAAGGGACAAGGCAGACCTGAAAACCTGAACCTGATGTAGCGCTCGGTCACGGTCCTTCAATACTCTCTCACGAGTATTGAAGGACTGTGGTTCTATGATGATGCAATGCATATGTATGGCACATAAGTTATACTGTTATGGCCGGGGACAAGGTGCATGATTTTTTCACAAAAATTCAGCGCATCAGGGATCTCACCGAAAATAAATGGGGTGGCAAACAGGTGGCGACACTGGGCACTGCATTTTCTGCAAGCGTAGGTAGCGCATGTGTGACGGCTGTCCGGTTGCTGTGGTAGAGAAAAATATAGGCGTATAGTTGTTGGTCTTTCTTTAGTGACACATACTAAATCAATGTTTGCAACGTGTGTATTAGTCAGTGACGACGCAAGTCGTCCGAATATTAAGTTAAACCAAGGGGAGGAGCTGGTAATAGGAA
This sequence comes from Ornithodoros moubata, assembly GCA_029532675.1. NCBI lineage: Eukaryota > Metazoa > Arthropoda > Arachnida > Ixodida > Argasidae > Ornithodoros > Ornithodoros moubata. The sequence goes on along the minus strand of JARGYV010105412.1, from coordinate 9,158 downwards.
GATGTCGAGAAACACGCATCAGAGACAGGCGGTGCTCTAAACAGCAAGGTAAAATAATCGTTGAGACATGTCTGATAGGCGGTTTGTTCAGCAATATGATTCTCGTTAATACACCCTGTCACATGGCAGCACATTCTGCAATTACGATTGCCATTAGAGCAACATTGACCAAAGGTGAACATGCGCAGCGACCTGTTTACGTTTATGTCTGTTGATATTAGTAGGGACAGTGTAGCCAGACAAAAAGAGCGAAAAGAAATCCAAAAATCCGGTGGAGCACAAGTTAAAGCAACACGCCTCAGGTTGGAAGCCGCCGATATTTCGCACAGAGACTGCTTCTTCTGGGCGTTTGGGAGGAGAAAGAAAAACACGCACACCTCTTCTCTCATGTTATGTCTTCATAGAGTCTTCGGGTGCTATTAAAGCACCAGGAAAACGCGGTTAGAATGATTCAATATGTCTTTGAGGTGCCCCATTCCTAATGTAGTTTTCTCATTATGTTTCTGCCCTAAGAGGTCGATGGAAAACCAATGGCAAGCTGAGATCTCACGTTGTTCTAACTAAGCATATATCTGTGAACATTTAAGCATGAAAAAAAAAAAAAAGAAAAAAGAATTCATCATTATGTATTTAAGTAAATGAACCAGTTTATTATACTCCTGCTTATTGAGGACCCATTTGTCCCTTTCCAAATATTGCGCATAGGGTCATTTCGGCTTGCAGTGTTGTGTGTTCCATTACAGACACGTAAAGCACAGTTGAAATGCAAGATGGTGCTTACTGTATCAGCGTCTTTCTGGTCTATGGGGTGGAGGGAATAAGAAGCTTCTCTTCAATGTCTACCATACATACAGCATCTATACAGCATCTATAAATGAAAAATGAAATTTTTCTGAAAAATGAAAATTTTCTGAAATGATGTTGTACATACCACCTGTGAAATGTGCTCAAGGCTACTCACTGAAGAGTCATAAAGGAGATCTAACTAATCTGACTTCACCTAAAGAGAGACTCCTTTGCTGCGTGTTACTGATCAGTGATCACAAACCTGTTTGCATAAGGTCTGCATCACTTGGAAGGACTTCAAGAGTTCCCAAGGGTGCTACTCCAGATAATGCATCTATCCAGCATGTTAATGAATGCTGCCAGCTAATACTGGTCACAAAACATAGAAGTGTAGTATGGCAGAAATATGTCGACATGGGCACAGTGTTGCAGGAATAAGTTTTCTGGATGCTCGGTGGCAAAAACTGAAACTGAAATCCTAAGTGGGTTTTGGAGGACCAACTTAGATTTTATCCAAATTTGGCTGTGTCAGAGCACTTGAATGCCAAAAAGGATTATAGTTTGGAGCCACTTTGAAGTGTGACTGGGTAGGAGTGAAATAGTGGCTAAATAAGCTGAAGCTGAAGCATGGTTCAGAATGGAGCCACAAGAAAGGCAAAGTGATTTGAAGTGACGTCATTATTTGTTGTCATTGGAGGCTGACATGACTCTAGAGATCAGGGTCAGCGTAACTACAGTAAGTTTGAGGTAGAATGGTCCTGTCTGAAACATATCAGTTTTCAGATAAAAACCCTCTGTCACTTGCACTGAAACATTTGGCGGCCAAGTGCGAGAAATTTCTCACCGATTCTGATGTAATTTTGTTTGAAATGGAAAATGTCGAAGCCTCATCATTGTGCACTCTTTACAGCCTTGCCTTCATCGTATTCCAGCACATGTACTTATCTTGAACTTGCTTTATGAAATATTTAAATTGTGGTGTGTTATGCCTTGCATAATTTATCTTTTCAGTTAAAGTACTAGCTGATTTCAGCAATGGAACTGTTACGCTTACACACTTGGGACCCAACCCATCGAAAGTGCTGTCGAAATTCCTGCATAGCGGTCAGAGCATAGTTGTGAAAGATGGTGACACATTCAGCCTATTGCCTGATGGGCTTTCCTACATTGTGAGATACGAAAGGGCAGAGCATGACAAAAGTGTCTCAGAATCTCTGTCTTCAGCTGCATATAAAGTAGTTCAGTTGCCAGAGAGAGATGGCTTGTCTACTAAACGGAAACGTAACAGCAGCGAACAGGAATCTTCGTGCAAGAAGTGTAAGTGGCTTGTGAGAGTTGTAGCCAGGGTTTGAAGGAGTCCCCAAGCTCTATCTTTGGCAATGTGTGTGGGAACAGAGAAATGAAGGGAGACCCCTTCCGATCTATGTAAAGTTCTTGCAGTACACTCCCAAAATTTTTTTTTGGGCTGATCTAGTGTGTTTTTTTTTTATTTTTTTTATTTATCCTCAGGACTGTTATAATGATAATGAAAAACAGACTAGCATTACAGAGCAAAGGCACAATATAGAAGCATTCACACACACACATAACAAATCATTCAGTAAGTATCACTTTGAGTCAGCGAAACAAGTCAAACAAAAGATGAGTAACTACTCGAATAAACATAGTTAAAATTAACACTGGAAGTACATAGACAGTGCCTTTCTGATAAGAACTGCATTTTGAGTAGCAATTGCATTTGCTGAAGATACAGAAAATATAATACTAAGCCTTGTCACTTCATTTAAGATTTTCTGTATACAATTTGCAGAAGTTAGTAGCCCAGTTAACATTTGTGCTAAAAGATTACTGATACTCCTTACAGTGGCTACAGATGCCAGTAATGGCTGTGGGGGTACTGAGCCCAGTAAGACTGAGCTTGGTGGTGAAAAATCTGATGAGCTGTCTTGTGTAAGAGCTGACAATAGCAGTGGTTCTACTGCTAAGCTGCTTTCAAAAGCTTCTGTCAGCATGTCTGAGATTGGATGGACAAGTATACGTGAACAGAGCGTGCTGCTGTTTAGACCTGATGGACTACAGCATAGCTCTAAGGTGAGTAGCTATTTTTATTTGGTCTCTACAGTGTATCTTGAGGTTATCAAGTACAGGAAAGAGAAATTGTGAGGAATTGATAACATGTATGATGCAGTGTCATAAAGTTCAAGTAGGAAGCACCTCAACAATTTATGGCATACATAATGAGAAACGAGAGAGGGAAAAAAAGACTCACTGCAGTGAATTTGCTCAAACTACATTCGAAAAATCGTCAAGTTCGTTTGATATAATCTTGCATCGTAAAAACATATTACTTCACGAGAGAAGTGTACAAGCTTTGAAAGCGTCCACAGCAGTGCCTAATGCCACTTGCATGCCATTTACAGTTTCTCAGAGAGTAATCTTAGCCTTAAGGCATGTGAGATATCTTGGCATCAGAACTTTGTTACTAGAGCAGCTGAGGTTTTGAAAAATGTCTATAGCTCACACCAGTCTGTCTGTTTGGTCACTGTTATAATTTGTGCTACCATAGTCTGGTAAGATTTTAGGTGATTGAATGCAAAGACGGCTGTTTGGTGATCCCTCCTATTCACTTATAGTGTCATTAATGGCTTTGATCAACACTGCAAGGAAGTGCTGTATTGTCTGAGTTTTCTTGCAAAGAAAAGAAAAAAAAAACATTAAGAGCTGAACAGATGCCTTCACAAAATCCTGGGGTGCAACCCTGCGGAACCAGTCTTCGCTCAACAGAATAGTTCTTGTTGTAGGGGTTTGTCCAGCTTCCCACATGGAAGTTACTTCTAAAACTGACAACTTGCGCATTTATCACCTCCACTTCCCGTCTAACTTGTTTCTACATCTAGTAGTGTTCCCTTTTTTCTACACCTGACACATTTGTTTGCTTCATTTAAGGCATTCCAGTATTCCAGGCACATTTTGCCGTGCCTTGATCATAAGCTTTCACTTGTTCTAAGCTTCTTCTGATGTGCCAAGTGTATTTGTAGACAGATACAACAACTTCACACAAGCAAGGAAGAGCTTTTTTGTATTAGTATAATAGCACTGCCTTAACAGATTGCAGCATTTGACCTTGATGGGACAATCATTACAACAAAGTCTGGCAAAGTATTTCCTACAGATGCAAATGACTGGAAGTAAGTGCTTTTTTTTTTGCTTTCTCTGTAAGTTTCATTTACACCTATTATCCATAATGGATACTTGGGTATTTGTCTGTACCCTGTTCAAAAATTTCTGTTTCAGGTTGCTATACCCTCAGGTTCAAACAAAGTTGAAAGGTCTTGCCAAGGACGGCTACAAAATTGTTGTATTCACTAATCAGAGAGGTGTATCCAAGGGCTATAGCAGTGAGGATGCATTTAAGAGGAAACTTCAGAAAATTCTTGAGCAGCTGGGTATTAAAGCACAAGTATACATCTGTTTTGGAGTCGGCTTCTTCAGGAAGCCTGCTCCTGGTGCTTGGAGACATCTCGAAGCAAAAGGAAACGGATCTGTTCAAATTAACATGCAAGAGTCTTTCTATGTTGGAGGTAAAAACTACACTGACACAGTTGCATTAATTTTGTGATGCAAAGTTTTGTTGTGTAGTAAAACAATTTTGAGTGAGTTGAAGGGAATGATGCATATCATTCCTTTATTTAGATGCTGCTGGTCGGCCTGCGAACTGGGAACCTGGAAGGAAAAAAGATTTTTCCTCTTCTGATAGACTGGCAAGTAATACTTCTGTTAACCCAGAATCCAGATAAACAGTGGCTGCCTTAACTTGATGGTGTCCACAGTGTTTTTGTTGGAAATGAATTTTTAAGTCACTGTATGGTATGGTAGATATGTATATAAATAGTCTTGTGCACAAAAGTCAGACAGTCACTTTTTGGTCTCAACATATTAGTCAGTTGTTTGAAGTGCTTGATATTTGTGTCTGTAACATGGTCTCACCACTGCATGTTAATTACACTGTTATCTCTTGATATCCTTAATGAAAGATATCCAATGAACGTTGAGAAAATACAGTTTTGGGTCTTTAGTGAATGCTGTACTAAGCTATTGGCACTTCTGCATTATTAGAAAAACAACAACAAAAATACTAGGGGTTTATCGAGATGATTTAGGGCTCAGAGACTATTTATCGCAAGCATACTTGTTAGTACATGCACCCGTTGTGAAGAAGAACTCTTCGCCACATTTATCACATACCTTCGTTGCAGGTCCTTTATCAATATTTATTCTCTAAATTTGGTACCTTTAGTTCGCATGTTTTCTTTTTTAATCATTCAGTTTAATTCTATATGTAACCTTTGCGGTACTAAAATTCTAGTCATGGTATGCAGTGTTGTGCATTATGAAACAATATAAATTCTGTACGTTGTGACTGGAATTTTACCTCTCACTTTACTGATTTCTTCTCAGATATTAACAATTGTACATTTTCTTTGCAGTTTGCTCTCAATGTAGGACTAAGGTTTTATACCCCAGAGGAATTTTTTATGAAAAAACCTGCTGCGAAATTTGAATTACCAACATTTGACCCGGTGAGTAGCTTGCCGATGTTGACGTTCTCACAGCTTCGGGTGTAGCCAGTAGGGTAATTGTTGGAGGTTAGAACCCTTCCTGACATATATCCTTTGCAATGCTTCTGTACAGAATAGTAAGAGAGGTAACTCTAATCTCCTGTTAGCAGTTCTTGTGGAGCTATGTAAATTCCCGATTATGGTGTTGCTTAGTAACTGCCACTAGACAAACTGCACTTTAGACCGGTCTAACTGAGTTAGCTAGACCTGCATGCCTGTTTGTAAACCTAACAGTTTATGAAATAAGAATTTGCTAAATTCTTAACTCTGCTTCTATATTTACCAAATTCTTTTTTCTTTGCTGGATATGCAAATCACCACCAAAGAACATTGCATACATCATATAACTTAGGATTTGTTTGGAATAATCGTCTGTACAACAAATATTTTTCCACGCATTGTACATCATTGTAAGTTGTAAGAAAACAGAAGAAAACACAGACTTGTTTTACTTTGGTATTTTTTCTACCTCAGACCTTTTCATTCAAGCCAAAGATGAGTTCTGTCTGTTCTCAATGTAGTTGTCTTAAAATTTATCTAAATTTTTGTAATAAAGGTGAATTGATTTTTCTAAGCATGTAACACACCTGTCAGATGGCACACTTTAAGGCTTTAAAGAGTAAAGACTTTCAGCATGAACAGTGAATGAGACGATGCTAGATGGTGCATGTGAAAGCCTTTGGGGTGGGGGGGAAGGAGTTACAAAAGGAAAGAAGTTCGAACCAAACTTCTGTATGGTGGTGCTATGTGGATAAGAGAAATAACAAATTCATTAAGCATACAATCTGCAGGCAGCACATATAAGGTGTGAAATTTATTTCATTTTCATTGTCACGGTTAAAGCTGTCTTTAAATGACATTAGCAGGGGATGGAGCCCTGGGCGCTCTGGGGTCCTGCCTGACCCAGGGCAAAACAGTTGTTTGTGCCAGGGACCCCTTGGTCCCTGGTGGTTTAACTGTACTTGTTTTGTTTCTGTGACCTTTAAAAGTTGGCCAGTGTGGAAACTTTTAGAACTTGCCTCATGTGTGTGGTGAATACTTCAGAGGAACTTGCCAAATCTGCCACTGGCAGAGGTGTTATCATCTCAGAGGACAGTGGAGACGAAGATGCTCATAGAACCAAGCGACTTGCTGAAGGACGAAAAAGAGGTTAACGAATTTTATTTAATTAAAAAAAAATTATAGTAATTTTGTAGTTATGTAATTGTAATTGTAATTCTAAATAGGTGGTAATGCTTGTTGGATTTCCAGCATGTAAGTATGGCCTCTTGTCAGATAACTTCTTAAACTATAAATTTTATACCTTTTATTCTCAGCTGGCAAAACGCACTTTGCAAAGCACTACATGGTGCCAAAGAAGTACGTTCATGTCAATAGGGTAAGTTTAGATTTTCTTTCTTTTTTCCACTCCTATGAAGACTACAGTTGTAGTTCACGGGGGATATTAATTTCCACGCCTTTTCAGAAATCTTTTTTCTTGTTGCTAGAGTATGTTTAAGAACTTATTGCATAAGCTTTTATGATGTGTCAGTGCATCAAGACTAGCACATCAACTGTTGTTGAAAAATGAAAGGCTTTTATTATCTTATCTGGCCCATGCAGTGCACAATCCTGTATACTGAAAATACTGCATGAGAAGGCTAACAATATAAACATGTCCCATTGTATGTGATAAATTGCAATCGTATCAACTTATTTACTTCTTCCTTATGGGTGCTATGTGATTAACAAAGCAAGCAAGAATTTTACACATCAGTACTAAACAAAAGAAACTACTGAAATAATTAAACAGTTTGACAGAATCGTAAAACAGAGCATTGACCAAGAGGTTCAAGAGCATGTGGAGAAATGAAGAAATGAGAGATTTGTCAAGTAGCAGATAACCTCGCTCCTACTCTTCGGCTCCAGCTCCTCTGCAACCGGTGCCATTGCTGAAGAGGCCATGGCCATTGATGGCCATTGATGGTCCATTTTAAAAGGCTCCTCAAGGGTGCCGATATATCGTTCCATTCATGGACTATTACAGTCGGTGGCCAAAAGTTGCGTTTTTCAAATTCGTTACATCACAGGTGATATTGTGTTTTCGACAGTGACTATTAACTCACAAGGAATTTCCGGACGAACTGGCTCTAGATTTGGGATTTCATTTCAGATTTCAGACAGCCGGACCTCAATTCACATCAGTGGTATTTTAGAAGTTCCTATAGGAGTGCGGCATCAAGTATCGGTTCTTGTCGGTGTACTACCAACAGGTTAATCGCCTGATTGAAAAATTTAATCGAGTCTTAAAGGACCAAGTCCTTAAGACAGGTCACCCGACTTTTAGTTGTGGTACAGAGGAACGGGTGTGCAAGGTGGTGGAAAAGTCTTAGTGTTCAGGTGTAAACCACATGTGACTACTGGGTGTGCGCCAGCGGTTCTACTGCAAGGAAGAATGCTGCGTACGATGCTACGTGCGGCAGGCATGCCAGTACTGTCAGCCTCCACTGGAATTGATGTTCGCCATCAAGTGTGCAAGCAGCAGGAGTACACTAAGAACTACACATAGACATGCTAACATGCTAAGGTCTCTTCGTTGAAACCAGGAGACCTTGTGTGTTAGGCTTAAGATGGAGGGGAAAGCAATGCCTCAGTTCTCTAAACTGTTCACTGTGCTGGAGAGCTGTTGTGACAGCTAATTTCTGCTTCAGGATTCCATATCCTCAACATGTGTCCATGAAGGAGTCTACACCATAGTGGTCACCATTCATCAACCCAGATGTCTCCTCCTACTTTAGACATGAAAGAGAACTCCCCGGATAATGACAAAAAGGCTCAGCCAGACATCAGGCTGACTGTCAAGACTGTGAGCAATACAGGGGTACTGAACTGGAGACATAAGGCCACTACGAGTAGAGATATCATGCATCATCCTGTGGGTGAGGCAGTAACAGAGGAACACAATTCAAGCAAACTGTGCATAGCGCGACAGCCTCCGGCATATCTTCGGGACTATGTTTTGAACTAAGATTTCATATTAAGGGCAAGGACTAACACTTTGGTGTGCATTTAATATGATGTGTAGTCATTGTATGTAACTGTGTGCCGTTCAGTCAGGTTTGGAAATAACTAGCTACACTTATAAACTAACTGTTACTTAAGGGGGAAAAGATGTGTCCAGGCTTAATAACTGGAAGGATGAACAGAAGCTCATCAATACCTATTTTTCCTTGGAAAGCAGGTCGAACAGCATGGTTTGAAAACAGTCAGGGGACAATACACTGACGTCCTGGAACGTCTTCAGGAGCAAGATCCACGAGACTTTTGCTTTAGAGTTATGGATGGGGTATGCCGAGCAAGTGCTACAAAGCTGAGTACAGCAGCCGAACGAAAGCGCAACCTGATTCGTCTAGGACGTACTTAAAAGGAAAGAAAGTTGAGTGATTGATGGAAGTCATGAAAGAAGAAATTTTCTGCGCCCTTTTAAAAAACCCATCTCCGAGAACTGAGTGGCTGTGTGTGACCTGTGTGGCAAAGTACCATCAGGAGAAACCAAAGAGTGTACCTGCACGAGGTGAGGCTGCTGACTGGTAGGATGCTATAAATTCCTCGACGTGACGTACAGGAAGCAAGTAACGCCAAGCGTAGCAAAATGTTACCAGCAGTCTTTGAATAACTATTGACGTCCACGAAATGGCTACACTAGCTGCAAAGCTTCAAAAAGTACAAACAACGGGAACTGGGCCAAATATGTCGGAACAGCTGGAGCATACC
>JARGYV010105398.1:0-15130 GCA_029532675.1 Ornithodoros moubata | reverse complement strand
TTCCATGGAAAGAAAGGAGACGGCACAACGATCAGAAAGCCGTGGGACCCCTCTGGCGGTCGCATGTGTCAAAACCGCCATTACTTCTTGCCCAAAACGTTCTAGCTTGCTGCGAGTATGACAATTTCTAGGCATGTTTCTACGTATATGTAATGGATAAAAACGAGAGAATCAGCAGCAATGCCTCAGAAGCCTACGTTACACGCCACTGCATTCAAGAAAGGTAGCAGCAACGAAACAAAAAAAAAAAAAAAAAAAAAAGGAAAGCGTTTAGATTAATATCGTAAAACAAGGTACATTATTACGCCGGAAATCTGTTGTATTCTGTGTAGCATCCGTTACGCACAAAGGTTTAACAAACTAACCACCCGAGTAGAAGAATCTCGTTTTCCAGTTTTAATAATAATTAATTAATTCCAGTTTTTATAATAGGTTGAAGGGGTCTGTGCTGACGGTCCCACAGTGTGAAGGAAGCCGTAGGGAGCATGCACAAGACTGAAATTGTTACAAAGGCGGTCCTAACCTAGTATTTTGAAAATGCCCAGCTGACAGCAGCCAGCCACACAGAGCTGAAAGTCCTGCAGTGCATGCTTTCAATGATCCAATGCAGTTAAGTGACTTATGGTCCTGCAATTTTCAATTATCTTGAAAGCATCGTATGCTCTACTTAATTTCAGGCTCTGAGGATACCATTGTCCTTACCCCACTTTAGTCGAAATGCGTCATTATGACCATATATGTATAGTATAGTAGCAGTCGATAGTAGCAGTATAGATCGTCGGAATGCCTCCATAGAGAAGCACTGCAGAACGGAGGTTTCCGTCCGCGCTAACAGCAATGTCAGCATGCCTGTCTCCCAGAACCTCATTATTTTGTATAAACTGCAGCTGAAGACTATCAATAGGCACAATAGAACTTCCAGTTGACGTCACCAAGGCCAATGTGGCCTGTAACTGATTTCCTTTGTTCCTGAGAGAACTGCATGCACCGTTCACATGCAGCATGTACCATACTGCACACGGTGAAATTCCAGTTAAAGCCTCAACCACTCAGAATGGGTTTCTACCCTCCATCTCAGAACAAAGTCCAAGAGGAACGGTCATCAAAGGTGGAAGCAGAGGTCCCACATGGGAGCCAACGCTTTCCACCCGCTTCGCGCTCAGGTAGAAACCCTACAACTCCTCATCGTGGTTGAAGGAGGAGCGAGTTTACGAAAGAAACTCGACAATCATACTATAGAAATGATCCTATGAAGTATGATCTTAACAAAATTTTCTCTTACAAAGGTACATAAACGCAGATAGTGTATCGTCAGCAACGGTGCCACAGAGAATTAACATTCTTTTTCGACAAGATATTCTAAGCTTAGTGTTTTTCCGTCAAACAAAAGGTACGTTTCATCATATTATTGTTACGTTTCTTATTTAAAATGTACAGAAATAATAACAAGATTTTCGTGTTTTACGTATTATGTGAGCTAAACGTGTATAGGGCCTTTGTTCCCCACACTGATCTCTCCTCTCGAAGCAGCGAAGCAGCTCGGCATTCGGCAACACTGTGTTTGCAGAAAATGGCAGCTGACATCCGAAAGAAAAACGTAAAACCGTGCACGGCAAAGGGCAAGTTTGGCTCCTCCGTTGCAAAGATGCGCTGGAAAATGCTTGCAAAAGTGAGTGAGCACCCGTGCACACCTTTCAATGGGGGCTAACATTCTAGTTACATAAAGCGCAGATTGACCTTTTTGTTACTGCGTCCGAGCAGTCGAAGATGCGGTATGCATCCCCGAACCGCTCCATATACACCTGTGCAAAGAGTTGCATAACACTTTATGTGCTAGCGGTGAGAATTGATGCGGTGCCTCATTGCAAAATGCTATCCAAAATGTCTGATCATCAAGAATCTGCATGCATGCATCATCCATTCCTCAGTGTGTAAATATGCATCCCAGTTACGCGCACACCGCTTCCCTTTAATTTAACTGGAGCTGACATTTTCCCAGGAAGTCTTTTTGCTATAAGTGTGCGTGTTATTGTAGATGCGCAGTGTGCGCAAATATGAAATATTTGCAAAATTGAGGCCCCGTATATCTTCGATTCACATGCCCTTTCCAACACGAAGCGAGCGCGATTTTCGCTCCAATAGGTTACTGACTGGGTTTATTGTTGCAGGCGTTACACGAGGGCAGAGTAAGCCAAGCCGACCTGTTTTTCGGTTCAGTGAGAAGATTTTCATCATTTGGCCTGCTTCAAATAACTCCGACGGACAGAGAGAAAGGAGACGAAAATGATGATGGCACTTGGTACCAAGTCACTTGTCTCAAGGAACCGCACTTTGGCCTTAAAATCAGGTCAGAAATCACACTTGCATCTATTTCCGTTTTTCTCATTATACAGCATCCATGCACCGCCGCACGAACCGCAATATAAAAAAAAAAAAAAAATCTAAATGAAAATGCAAAGCAATGTACAAATTCCTTGCTGCTCCCCAGGGCACTCCCAGATAGAATCTCGTTCAAAGACGTACAAGACTTTGATAACACTGGAAATGTCTGTGAGTAAACAAAATGCTTCCTCAAACAATTACTTTCTATTTTCATTAAATTCATTACAAAACCCATCAATTTTAGGTATATGGCCATCAGAGGAGGTCCTCGCATATTATTGCATGAAGAACAAGGAAATCTTTGTGTAAGTTTGATTTCACATACTGATTTGTGATACCGAAAATTACGTTTTAATTTTTGACTTGCAGCGAGAAGAGCGTTTGTGAGCTCGGAGGAGGCATGACATGTCTCGCAGGATTTGTGGTCAGCATTTGTTTCTTGCTATCAAAATGTGTATTGAAGTTATTTTAATTCCGCTTGTATAGCTCTCACTGTCGCAGATATCCTTTATTTGAGCACTAAGAAACATTATCTGGTGTTTGCACCTTATGTATCTTCTCAACTGTTTCTTCCATATCTGTTTGCCTTGTTAGGTGGCAGCTACAACGAAAGCGAGAGAAACATTTCTCACAGATGGGAATAACAAATCCATTCAAAGTATCCTTTTGGTTGCATTTCTATTGCACATAGTTTTGGGGCCTTCCTAGATTTATCTTGACTCCTGCTTTATTTAGATGTTCAAGTAATCTTAGAACGCAACATTAGCTGCCTGGGCAACTGTAACGTGGTTACACGGTATGTGGCACCTGCTTATGTCCCGTTGTATGTGCACGAGTGCTGGATTTAAACTTTTATTTGCGCAGCTGTTTTCTTAGTGCACTTCCGTGCATATGTATGGTGGGCTCACAGTGAAGTCTGCTTTCTAATGAGGATAAAACTAATAATAGGAATATGTCACATGCCGAAAGGTGCAACAGTTGCTAAAGTTTTTTGCTACAAACCATCATCCTTTGGCATGTTGCCTACCTCAAAGCTTTGTGAGAATACAGGGCAGATGTGCAACAGGTAAAACTTTAGACAATCTTAAGTTTACTAATGTAAACAAACACACACATTCCAATTAAGCTTTCTATGTAGCGTTTTGGAAAGTTATTATCTGACAGCACAAGATTTATCCGCACAGAATTGCAGGAAACAGACACACTTACCTGAAATTGAAGCAGCAAGAAGACTTTAGTTTATCTTCTCACCACAAATAGGGAACTTTACATTGGACACTTGCTGCCTTTGGTAGCGCAGTGGTAACGTGTCGGACTTCTGTGCTCAAGGTTGCGGGTTCGATTCCGGCCGAGGACGGTAGCAATGTGGGGGAGATAAACATTGTTAGTGTGTCGGAGATTTCTGACAAGTCAAAAGATCTCCAGGTGGTCCGCAGTCCTACCCTGTGGCACGTCCAACACGATACCAATGTAGGCAGACAGACCGCACGTGCGACATATACGGCATCATTATTATTCGTGTCGGACAAATTCTGTATGCTTGAGTGCACATATTCACATGTCCATTCCAGGCGGGTACGGTGGGATGATGATGATGACATCAATGACCTGGTGGCAAGATTTGATGTCATCATCTCTGCCGACTGGTAAGCTTTCTTATCTGCCTTAGCTTGACAGTCTCGTAATCCAAGCTTTTCTTGTGGCAGCCTGTTTTTTGATGAGGGCCGACAACCTCTGGTGAACACAATATGGAAATTGCTTAGTGACAAGGTACGCTCTGGATGTTTCCATAAAGAAGAATGAGGTGAAGGTTTAGTGTTTTAGGGCCTCGCAGTCGTTTTGGCACCGACACGAGGCAAGACTTTCCAGCAGTTTGTGGAGATTGCCCAGCACAAGTTCTTTGTGGAAATCCTAATGGCCTACGACACCTGTGTTTGGGAACTGCATGCAAGGGCAAGTGCTAAGCCACTCTATACTTAGGCTGGTGCAAATAATTAAGCATCTGAGGTAAATAAATGGACAGTGTTTGCAACCTTAGTGAAAAGTGAATCAAAAAAGGAACACAAGTGCAGTGAAAAATGGCATAGATGTTAGAAAAAAATTCTCTACGTATTAACAGAGCTCTAACACGGTTCATTGTCCTGTACACAGTATCAGCACGAGAGGCCGGAGACTTACGATGCCAACCTCCATTACCCTCACATGTTGATCCTCAGGAAACTTGTCACATGAGGTAAAAGTCACGCTGAGCTTGCTTCTTACATCTCCAGCATAAGACAGTAATGACTAGGGATCCTTAGCAAAGAGTATCAGTTTTAAAAGTTCTGCAGGAAATAAGGAACATCAGGTTATCCCTCACTCAATTTACTTTTCATGTATCAGATAATTTTTCTAATTCACATTCAAGAGACTTCAATCAAGAACGTTTGACAGTCCATACTGTAAAAAGCCTGAGCTTGGGCAATGTACTAACAATGTACTAACAATGAATCGCATACACACTCCAGTACTAGTCCAAAATACAGTAGCAGCAACACAATGAAAGAACAGGGCCTCTAGTAAACCATTTTGCCCTTTTACATTTTGTCCACACATGCTATTTTATCAACATTCCAAAGCCATCTCCCATAGTTGCACGTTGATGTAATTGAAACCAGTGTTGCTGTTGTCAGGATTTCACACAAGCTTTTTGTTTGCAGGTCGCTGCTCCCAGCTTCGTGTAACTTATGTAAATTTGTTGTTTAAGCCTCACCCATACATGGATGTAAAGAGGAGGGTTTAACCATACATAAAAAATTGTAAATAAAAACACACATTTTCAGGAACATTCATTCACACATGTCCTCATTTTGCACATTCCTTTCAAAGATTGCCACATTTGTTGTAAAACAAACCTACGAAAATGAGGGAGGATATCCTAGCTACAGACAATGAAATTAAGACCCCTATATACAAATATACCTTTAAATAAAAGCACGAGCAAAAATCTTGCGGAACACAGTTATGCAAAGGTTTATTTACATAGTGCTGCGAAGGTATGACAATCCCTAGCTTTCAATTATTTTCAGCTTAGGCCTATTTCCTCAGCGCTGCTCCAGTTAATGCTTGTCCCGTCCATCACATCATCCCCCTCTAATTATGGACGCGAACTTTGCATTATTCCTGAAGGAGAGCATCACATAGACATTAATAGTGAGCACTCATAAATTATTCAGCACTGGTTCCAGGTGAGAAATGCAGTCATGTTTTTGTCAATTTTAAAAGAAAGGAAGATGCCAGAACACCAGAGGCCACAGCTTTGCAAGAAAAAAGGACGATATAAACTGTAGAAAACGTTGCTCAACGTAAATCAAGTTCTAGTCGCTGCCACAGAATCTAGGTTCATCTCGAGCAGTGATTACAAATCCAATTAGGGATTGTCATTGCAATCTTAGTTACCAGAACCTAAGGATGCATAACCTAATCACTTTGTGAGCGCCAACCGTCTAGCCGCAGTTCCTTTTTTCTCGCCCACACATAAGACGTCGCGTTGCATGGGATTGGCCAGGATGTGTGTCCCGTGTGGCAACGTTATCGTCTGGAGGCTACCGTTGGCCGACCGACCACCCACGATTACCGGAGATAACGTCAGTACACAACTGGTTGGCGAAAACATGGGCAGCTGAGGCGAAGCATTTGCTGTGGCGACCACAACCTCTGGCGTTGTCGGTTGGCTGCTGTAGAAGCAGCTGGAATAGTTGGGGGTCAAAGGCGGCTGCATGGCCACAGTGCTGGTGGCCAACTTGCCCACTTCCGATTCTGCCACGGTACTCAAGTATCCCTCCGGCGGATCTGGCACGTGGATCGCGCAAGTTTCGTAAGTCAGTTTTCGGGCAGCTACTGGCACAGGCGAGATGACGGGACTCTGTTCTTGCTGCTTTTCCACAAACCACGGGGGAAGTTGAAAGGTAGCCCTTGTCTGGACGGGGGACGAGGTCAGTGCTACGTTTGGGACCCAACTTCTAAATTAATAGAAACGAGAAGAGAAGTGAAAAATCCGTGCAAAGGATCCATCAAAGGAAATGGTGTCTCTGACAATGAACTGCATACAGAGCGGCTGCACAAAAATATGAAATTATTTTGCTATAAGCAATGGAAAATGTTCAAAAAGCGTCAAAAATGCAACGTCGACTAGCGATCTAAGGCCTTTGCTTTTCATTCAACCACATTTGTGGCCAGCCATGGTAGCTTTTCTGGTTCTATACATTGAAGAGAGTCGTTACGGCAAACGCTAGTGAGACGCAATCATTGATTATTTATGTCATTAATTCAAAGTATGCATTTCCAAAGAGCCCTTTCTTCAGGGCGCTTACTCTAGGAAGGTAAAGACTCCCAATCTATATGGATGTAGGCCATCATTTTTTTACACGTATAAGCTGTGTCGTACGCACATTTCTTTTTTTGTCAGTGCCGCGTGGCTTATCTAATGACCATTTCTTTGTGCGGTTTTCCCTCTACCATAAATATAAGAAAGGACACGAGAGACACTCTGGAAGAGCACAGACTTTGCAGCTGGGGTGCAACCTCATCTCCTTCCTTAGCAAAGCACAAAGTCCTCGTCTGCCGTGTTTTGCATTCCCCACCATTATTCAAGCCCGCCACGTCCCACTGTATTGGCCACAGCTTATCCGATGGAAAATTTTTAAATTCCTCTTAAAATTGGGTCTCCGCGGTGCAACTTGTATGGATCAAGTTATGGCTGCACCTAAGCCACATAGTGATGGTCAGGAGAAATTTATGCTCATGTGGCTGCTACATATAGCTGCACTCGCAGAACGTCACATTTGTCGTGAAAACTTACTGCGAAGTACTTGGCAGAGTCGCTTTAGGAGTTTTCTCCTGCTGAATGCTGATGACAGGCTTAGAATGAACAGGTAGGTTCAGGGATTGCAGCAAGCTGTTATACTGCTCCTCGGAAAGTGTAATTACGTGCGATGCCACTGCTGTTTCTTCCTAAATAGAAACTGTTTTCAAAGCAAGCAGACACCAGTCCTTCGCTGTGCCCTAACATCATCACAGAAGCAATCATAATCCATCCCATCCAAACAGTCCTGCCAACAAATGCAACACTACTGGCCATTAGTGAAAAAGCAGGACGTTACTTTCTTTAGGAGGTTAGACACCGCGCTCTGTAACTATACCACCCCCGCCTATTTGCTGCAAGATAACAAATTAAATGATCACATTTTATGGACCATTAAGATTACCTTGGACACATGCACAGCTGCTGGTGTTTCAGGAGTTGGTATACCTGCAAAGATACAGAAAGATGGGAGAATGATTTGCTCTTTTAAAATAGCAAAATTTCAGTAGAACAATGTTTGCAGCGCTCACCATTGAGAGATGTGTTTAGGCTCTTAGCTATTTCGTCGTCTGTCACACTTTTTTCCACGGCTGACTCTTGGGGATGCTCGTTTAAAGACGAATACAGCCGCTGGCGCTCCATTTCTGCTACTTCACAGATGTCGTGGAAAGAGGCGTGGCGTGCCACGGCAGTCATCTGATCCCTGCGGCTCTGTAGACAGTCGGAAACATCATTGCTCCTTGTCCTTTTCGATTCTCCTGTGAAGGAGTTTCCATCAAAGAGTTACACAACTGCTGGACACCCCAATGGGACAAATAAATTTACTTTGAGTCTCATGTAAGAGCTGGAAAACCTGAGCAGAACAGTCACCTGGCAAAGTGTTTTCTGCAAACAGTTGAGAAAGGGTAAAATAAGCGCCTGCTACAAGAACAAATCGAGGATACAGTACCTGCTTTACATGACGCCCGCGTGCTCGACCCTCCTGTGGCCAGCAAAGAATGCCTGGATTGGGGGTGCTCTGGCAACTCTGAAACAGCCGTACTACATGCAAAAATTGCATTCAATTCTGTGTACATAAAGTGGATTCTGACCATCTAAGGCACCAGACGATGAAGGAATATTAAAAACAAACACCAGTCAGTGTCTGGTAGTGCAGAGGCCGGGAAGTAAGGACACTTACTGGAGTAGCTACAACCCAATACAGTTGGGAATTTGAGATATACTCCAATAAATAAATCAACCTCAGCTCCCGGTGTAGAAGTACTAGCAGCAAACGTTCTTCTCTACATCAAGTAACAACCAATGGGAGACCCATTTCAGATGCAAGGGGCCAGGTTAGTGATAATGACGTCCAAGACGTCCAATATGCTGCTGGTGAGAACATCCCGTCACTGTGGCATTAAGAGAAAAGTCAACATGACCCCAACCAGTGTGAATGTTCTTAACAGCGTGGGAACAGATCTTTTGGCACTAATTCAGAATACTCGATAACTGGCTCCAATTGTGTGGCTCTTAGCAGTTTGGATCAACGACAGGCAACTGTATCTACTCTGAAAGTAGCTTCAATAATGAAAACTGGGAAACTGTGATACTCTAGTGGCAAGACACCAGCACAAAGTTGAGATGAGACACGCTCTCATGCACATCAATGTAGAAAGTGAATGACGCTTACCCTCTTGAGTGGCCACCAAACCAATTTTGGGACCGATATACTTGAAGGCACTTTTGCGTCCTCTGGCCTCGGTCACCGTGACTTTGTGGATGAGTCCCAGGCTGCTCAGGATGTTGGCTATGTCGTATAGCCTTCGAATTTTAGCTGCGCCCATTTAAAGGTAGGGGAGCAGGAAGGTTAGACTGACTACATCATGTGCCACGACTTACTTTTGTAGACTAGCGACTGGGTTTTATCCACTGTGGGGTCACCAATGAGAACTTTGGCAGCGAGGTCCAGGCTCACAGTCCTAGGCTATAAAAAATTATGTCCAAAGCTAAAGCAAAAGCTACAGGACAAAAAGCGCATGCAAGTTCAATGTATCAAGCCCTAATAGACTCGAGCGTGATTTAAAAAATATGCACTAAGTATGAGAAAGAGTGATATCCATCTTAGTTTTCTTATCCTGTAAGCAAGACTTTGCAAGAATTGAAATCCCCTTCAAGACAGTTGACTCTCTCAATTAAAATTGACAGGATTATCTTGAGGCAAACATTATAAATTTCGTAGGTCAATTAGTTGATGGCTCTGGTGTAAAACGACAGTACAAGATACACTTTTGGTCATGAGTCATAAAAATAGTTTTAGTCACATCTAAAGCGTAAAAGCATGTTCTTACTGGTGACGTGAGAAACAGCATAAGAAAGCGCTGACTCATGATCCCCATCGACTTCTCCCGACGCAGCTCTTGGTCTGCCCCATTTTTTCCGCTGCACGAGGGTCCAGATCCCGCCATTTCGGGAGATGAAAAAAAATGGCTCGTTTCTAGGGAGTGGGTGAACTCGAAGTCCTTCACCGAGTGGATCTGCGCCGCAATGTTTGACCTTTCCGAGAGGGCCTAAAGGATGGGCAAAGAGGACTCAGCTCACAGAGCAATATCTCCACCACAAACTGCATCAAATGCCAAACAATAAACAAACATACAAGAAGAAAAAAAAGCAAAGTGGTAGACAAACTCATATGTTTGCCAAAACCTGTTAACCTTCCCCAGTGCCATTAATAAATTTACCTTAAGCCTGGGCAGTGTTTCCATCAGTGCCCTCTTGCCAAACCAGAGATACTTGTTCTTTGCCTCTTTCGTCACCATTCCGACACTTTCCAAGACATTTACGATGTCGTACACTCTTCTCCTTTCAACTCCTGGAACATAATTTCTGTAACAACCTGAGAAAAACAGACCATCCCTTCTACGTACCCAAATGCTTTGCAACCTCATCGAGGGACACAATGATTTTCTCCTCTGGTTCTGGGTATTCAGGATACAAATTTAAGAAGCTGAAACATCAAGCAGGGAAATCTAGCGACAAAAGCACCACATTCTCTACATTTCACCAAAGTACAGAGCTAAACCTCCGAACCAAATCAAATCGATCGAATTACTCACGACTGGCAGAGGAGGCCCAGTGATTTATCCTTCCGGCTTGTAACAGGTTTAGCGTTCTCGGAACCACTGCTGTGGTTTGACAGGTCCTCCTCCAAGCTCTGTGCAGAACATGGGTAAATAGATTATTGAGTAATTAATTGATTCATTAATAAGCAAATCATATACAGACACCAGACACTCTCAAGCCCATGATATGGTGCAGAAATGGAAATAATGACCTGCCTAGTCCCTTGACATTATCATAGACAGCCAGAAATAATTTCACAAAGCTTTTATGTGTACATTTTATGTAATGTGCCCCTACAATTAAACACAGTGGCTCATCATAATCTAGTATTTCATTTAACAAAGGTTTTTCCACTTCCCCAATAAAGCAAAATAGGAAATACAAACAAACATTCAAACATGAAGTGTGGCACAATTTGAAATTCAGCACAACAGTTTGCACATATATCATCAAAACAGAGCATATTTCTAAATATGTAACTCATTTATACTATGTAACTATGTGTGTGTAACTATGTAACTCATTTATACTTCAATAATATATAAATTATTTTTATATATATATTGTGAAGAGCACGATGAGCAGCCGAATGAATATCATCATCTATTCAAAGGCTGCGATCAAACCTATCAGCCGCCCCTTAACTGTCGTCCCCGTTACATACGGTGGTCTCTCCCAACCTATTTCCCCCACCACCCATCCATCCTGGAACTTTCATCCGGCCCCATTTTCAGAGTACCGCTGTCCATGCTGCAAGAAAACGCAGGACTGTCTCATAAGGAGATGTCAAACCTACTTTGCCATAGTCTGGGTGGTTAATAGTTACAGACCACCGTGCATTTTGTTGGCTTCATTCACTCAAAGATCCATGTGGACAACTCCAACGTTGGATTCTTTGCCTCCATGAGTACGACATCAGCATCAAGTTTAAATCTGGCTGCAAACATTCTGATGCTGACGACTTGTCACGATGTGCACTCATGAGTACCTCCCAAACAAGAGTTGGGGTCCAGACCCGGCAGCATAACATCCATCTGTCCGCTCACCACATACCATGCACACTCACTAAGTCACGAGCATATAAAGGACCCACTTTTTCTCCGCTCAGCGCGTACCTCGACAGTAGGATGCCTATTGCTGACAGGGAACTAAGCAAGAAATTTTGTCCTTGAAGCTGGTATTCTGTACAAGAAAAATTACTGTCCCCATGGCAAACCACTTCTCGCCGTTCCTCGCACACTTGGGACACAGATGCTTCGTATCCTACATGACGACGCTGCGGGGCACCCCGGGTTCTACAGAGCCTACGAACGAGTTCGGCAATGATATTTCTGGCCTCGGGACAAAAATGCTTCATTACATTATTTTAGTTATGTGATTTCAAACAGTATATGAATTTCAGTAATTACTGGCTTCTCATTCATTTCTTCGCCCCTTGCTACCCCATATGACGTTGTGGTCAAGTAGACCAACTTCAACAACTGCAATATGACAAATATACACATCAAAGGAAAACATTGCAAGTGATAGCAAGAACGGAAGCACTGGCCATATTTGAGTAGCACCTGTGCCCAGACATAAGAGTAAGGCTCCTGCGTTACGCACGGCTGGAGCCACAGATGGCCCCAGCAGCTGCCACCTTCCTGACAATTACGAGCCCCACAACAGTCACAAACGTTTCCATGTCTGCTCCCCCTTAGTCGAACTGGAATGGAATCTCAAGAGGGACGTTTCAATGGACAATTTCTGTGCTCAAACAATGCATCTGTATCTTGTTTCCGTTCATTATCGGGAGATTAGTGCAAAGAATAAAGAATCACTTTGTACTAACGTTTTCCTTATAAGCGTATGGCAATCTCTCTGCCAAACTGGACAACATCTTCAGCCTGGCCGTTGGAGTTGCAGGATCCGAGAGTGGTGACTGACCAGACTTTGTTGGGGTGCCCGGAGGAGAGGGCAATTCTTCTATGTTACACGCCTGTGTGACATCGCGCAGGGGCTTCCTGGCCTTTCCTTCTTCGGACAGTCCTTCCTCATTTCTAGCCTCCAGGCAGGGACGTTTCGGGGGCGAAGACAGAGCATCTTTTTTGCTCTGTGTTTCCCTGCTTCGCCGAGGAACGTTCTCCTTCGACGGTGAGGCAGAGGATGCGAGATGGAAGTTGGACATTGTCCCCACTTGCCTGCTTATCGATTACTTAATTTACGCTTTGCCACAAACAGCAATGCTGAAAAACAAGGATTACAGAATTTAGTGCGGAAAATATACAAAAAATACAATAAATAGAGCTTTCCACAGTGGAAATGGAGCGACTTAATTCATACAAGGTCAACCTTCCATCGTAGGATCGTTCAGATACATTTTTGTTATAATAACAATAATAATAATTTGTGGTTTTACGTCGCATCACAACTAAGACCATGAGCGACATAGCCACAGGGTAGGACTGCGGATAATTCAGACCACCCGGGGATCTTTTGACGTGCGCCGGAAATCTCCAACATTTTTGTTACGATAGCATAAACATCAAATTCTTTGGGTAAGAAAGCCACATTTTTTTGTTTTATTTCTTAGTGGTAATGTCTCCCATCCTACTGGGGTCCTCCCACCTGTTATACAGACGCGAGGAACACAGTTTCAACAGCTGCAGGTAAGAAGAATAACGACCACCTTGTCTGCTAGATGCCCATGCCGAGGAAGAACAATGCCAGTTTCAACAAGGTAATGATGATGGATGTTAGCGTTTGATACAGGTGGAAAACAATGTTATCAGTATGTGCACAAATTTTCCTGGGTGCTTTCAGGACAAAGCTATAGCAAAACCAGAAAAGTGGTTCAAATCCAGTGACATATTACGTTTAGCACACTGCCGCCACTATTCCTAGTTCTGTCCCATTCCAAATGTTTTAGGTGGGAAGTGTTGGCTTTCAAAAAGATTTGCACGAGAAGCTTTTTTTAAAAAACCTTTTTTCCATGTTGAACAACAATGACACAAAGAGCACATTTATGCTTTGCATAGGAATCTCTCAACGCAAATGAAAAATCTCTAAAGCTCCGACTAAAACACTCTTGGAAAGACTTGCCACATGAAATTACAAACTACAGGCGGAATCTGTCAATCGACCTACCTTCGAAAAGGCCGAACTGGTTTGGTTAAAAAGTGCGTCCTCGCAAGTTTGAGGTTGCTTGCAACGCGGAATTTTTCGTTACCGTGCACAGAATGCTTTTTCGCGTGTATTTTTTCGCGTTTCACGGGCTGGGTGCACACAAGCAAGCGCGCGCTCAGACGGTTCAACTCGTGATCATTATTCAAGAAAAAGAACGAAGAGAAAACATTCATCACGTAAGAAGCTGCATTAGGGACTCTTTCGAGAAAGTGAATACGAGTATCCTCTTTACAACGACGTACTATATGCGATATGTATGTTGAGGTGTCTATACCGGTGCAAGCGCAAAGACAAGCAATGGGAGGGGTGATAATACTGAGAAAACGAAGGCATAATTCGTTCAGCTTGTTATTGAGTTAGAAGAGAAGAATGCTCACCAGTTTACTCATCCAAATCCTATACTCTTACGTTGCTGAGTCAAAAAGCCTAACTCCAAGGAGATAACGCGGGGGCCCAACAGATAGGCTGCTAGTGACTGCTGCCACGGCGCTGTAGAACAACACGCATATGCACTCAGTTTGTTTTATCTTTCAGAATCAGCATTCTCTTATCAACATGAAAACTGGCTCCGTGGCAGAGAGCATCCCAACAGATAGCGATGCACAGCCTTTTTCGCTTTTGGCGGGGTCTGATAATCTCCCGCCATGGATCCCGCCTGCAAAGCCTTGGATTGACGTGGCTACGCAATTGTGGCCAATGGGAAAGCGAGACAGTGGTCGCTATAACAACGGCGCGAATGCTGCGTACGGACGCACACTCCTTGCAGACGACGCCTGTTTTTTTTTATTTTTTTAGATTTTTATACGTCACTGTGACGTTTCTTGGGTAGAGAACCTTGCGCCAGCATATCTATCTGTCGCCCATCTTTCCTTCGCATGCACCAAGCATGGAGGAAAGAAAAGAAGGAGGCGCCCTACCCCGAGAACCACATTACACCAAGTGTGGTGGAAGTGACGTCAGGATAGGTGGCTGGACTTAGGGGAGCAAAAGCCACGTGACCCTAGTACCGCCAATAGGAATACGCAATTACACGTTACTTAGGTGGCCCTCTATTTCGGCTTCAAGCCTTGGTCGATGTGCCGCCTCCTGACTTTCTTTCCTCCATGCGTGCCATGGAAGAAAGAAAGACAGGAGGCAGCACATCATGGAAGAAAGAATTAAGAGGAGACGAATTAACGGAGCGAAACCTGACGTCGAAGACAACTATACCGAGCAAGAGAAGCCACGTGACTTCAAACATTTCCTCTCGCGCATTGGCAAGCGCTGCTGGGGGGTCGATAGACGACCGTGCGTCTGAAGTCCCATTTTCTGGGTATTGTTCGCCTTGTACCGACTTTTCGCACTGAACATGCCGCCCTGCATTATACAAGGCTGCTTAGCGCACAAACAGAATTTGCTTTGATTCGTACGTAGTTTTCGGTTAAACCGAACGCGTAACAGTTTTGCAACAATGGACGTGCTTACGCTTTTGATGTCTATATTTTATAACAGGGAGAGCGGAACATTCAGACGAGCGAAAGCATGGAGGTAGGAAAGAAAGGAAACGCCCCAAGCCGATTTTGCAATGGGAGCGAGCGTGGCAACACGGCACGCAAGGGTTTGTGGGATCTTGCCCATTGACGTCAGCATGCATGCAAG